>OU015463.1:20800500-21060500 GCA_907164805.1 Brachyptera putata | reverse complement strand
GAATACCACCAGGAGTTGATCATCATTCGTAAGGCGGTGGCGGGACCCAACCTCATGCATGCTTCAGCGAAATGTTAACATTATACCCTTAAAAGCCAGCAGATGGTTACATAGATAAGCATATATATATATATATATATATATATATATATATATATATATATACATATATATATATATATATATATATATATATATATATATATATATATATATATATATATATACATATATATATATATATATATATATATATATATATATATATATATATATATATATATATATATATATATATATATATATATATATATATATATATATATATATATAATATATATAATATATATAAAATATATACATTTAGTAGAAAATAGAGAAACAGAATACTGATGATGTTATGAATGGTATTGATGGTGTATATCTCATAAGAGTGATGCTGGTGAACCAATTCCCAAGCTAGCAAGTGGAGACTAGGCTATCTTTGTGTAATTTTAGATAACACTAGTAAACAGTGTAGGTATTATGAAAAACTAAGGAAAAGAATGGCCTTTATTGCTGTTGTTTCAATATCTCATCACGTTAACTGTAGTGTAAATAAAATTCTATGATAATCGAATGTTTTTTTTCATCTTAGATGTTTTATATACAGTATAATTATGTGTTAATTACTGATTAGTACTGTAATTACTCATTTACTTGGTCAAGACAAACAACAAGAAAGCTCAAACTAATAAAGTGTTTGTTTGTTCAGAAAATATATCAATAATAATTTTAATAATAATTAATAATTAACAATAACAATAATAATAATAATAATAATAATAATAATAATAATAATAATAATAATCACAATAACTCATCAACTGAGGTAATCTTGCCTGATTCTCATATCTATGATTTGGCAAAATATGAAGCAAGTACACAAAGCAAGTGTGAAGATATCACGATAAGAATGTGGCAGTACCATATGCTCAACAATTTGCATTTGAAATAAGCCAGTAATAATGCTCTAATAATCATTTCGGTATAGATTATTTGTACCAATGTGTCCGAAGTGATGAATATGATGACGATGGGGACTACACAACTTGTCGAACACTTACCTGAGTCTGCAGTCTCGTCAATCCGCGTATCCACAAGATTTGACCAGCTCGCGGCTTTTTACCATCAACGTTATCCGGATCGTATTTATCCTCGCCCAAATGTATGGCTTCGGAATAGTCTTCCGGGTGACCACGGCCCCACCTTACATCAAACAAATACCAACGTTTACCAACTGACGAAAGCGGGAATACGAATTCTCGAGAAACATGCTCATTCAGCATTTGAAGTACGTTCTCGCAAATTCCTTTTTTGCTTACAGTAAACAAGCAGGGGACCAAAAAAATAGTTTCCTCAACTTACAGATTATATTATTGAATTGATAAATTAATGACAAATGTGTATTGTGTCACAGCGGCAATGGTATATTGTACAGTGATCAAAATAGATTGAATATGAAACAATCTGAATTATGAAAATGATCAAACAGCACATAAAAACATGAACACAGAAAAACAAATTATAACCAAATACAGCAAGGACAACCAATAAATAGCCAGAAGGGAATAACAAATACATACAAGTGTAGGCTACGCAAAGCATTCATAGGCCTACATCGCTTCAATTTGCATCTACTTCTTATTTAATTATATATGTACCTAAACATTTTTAGAGATAGTTAGCTCACAAAAAATGAAAAAAATCTATTTCTAATTGATTATACCAGTCGATTAATCAGTCTCCATTCTTCGGGATTGGCGTTATCTCTAGTTCTTATGTACCCTATTTTGAAGTATTAGTTGATCAGTGATCTCATTGTATTTTTAATATCTCCACATAGCATGCATTAACATAAAAAAATTGATATTATGTTGAATTAACTCCCATGCATTCTTAAGAGATAACTATTCTTATTTTTGCAGTCTGCGCGATAGAAAATATTAAATTATGCTAAACAGTCAACGTAACACACTTTCATATAGACCCACTCAAACAAGGTAGAGGTACATAATTATTAGTAATTTTATAGAGGACACATAGGCCTAAAATAAATATCTAGAGACTAGAAACATAATTAAATAGGCAAAAATAGGATCAATAAAAAGCCGGAGTATGCTTTTGCAATAACACGACTTTGCATTCGGAACATTTGAAATTGTATGCCTTAATAACTTGTAAACAGTAGTCGAACTATGACATTTGTTATTTCTAGCAACACATGACAACAATAAAGCAATTACCGGTAGTAGGCCTACTATTGTTTTTGAAGGGACCATGGGAAAATAACGATATCGACTAATAACCATCACTATCCTTGCACTGCACTATCCTTGTTTCCGTTCTTTGGTTCTTGGTTTTATGGTACTAGATAAGAAAAATAAGTAATGTACACCACATAAAACAGCTCATATTCCAGAGTAGCGAGTTCAACCACTGAAATGACATACTGTGTACTCATTTGGTGGAAGCTTTTTTTGACATCAAGCACAACAACCTTTGACTGTATATGTACTCACGAGAATATCTTTGGAATCGTCCGTGTTGGTATTGTGGTGACCAGCTGACCCCAGATCAAGGTGCCGAAACCGAAGAACAGGCACCACATCCACTGCTCCAACGTTAAGCGTTCAGTCGTAAATGCTGTACTGCCAATCTCGATGATGACCACCTATATGTTGCACGGGTACATTATATATCATCCGCATTCACACCATTCAAGAACAAATATAGCAACAATGGCAATAGTCCTCATTACGGACAACATCGATTAATTGAGGATCGATTAAAGATTGATTAACCCTTGGATCAATCAGAAACTGAAAGATTGATTTTTTTTTTTTTCATTTTCTCATAATACATTATTTTGACCTGAAATACAGCATTATCTTCGAGTGTAGTTAGTTGCCTTGCAAGTTGTTTGTACTAGGCCTACTACATGTCTATTCACAACGGTTATTTCTCTCTTGATGTCCAATGACCTTGATTTCTACTGTATGGAAAAGACTGATTATACCAAACGATTATTCGATCCTAAAATGTCGGGATCCACGTTATCCCTAGTCCTCATTACTGTTTGCTTAATGATCCTACCAACTAGGCTATTTGAAGGTATAAGTGAGCTGATGATGGATGACGTTCACAAAAACCCATGCCTCATGCAGGCCTATCTAAAGCAGTGGCTCAGTCGAATGAGCCAAGGGGGCAGCAATAGCAATAGTCACCATCCAGTTAGGTATCAAAAGTGAAATCACCATTCAGAATATAACTAATAATGTTCTAAGCTGGATCGCAGTCTTCAATCAAGTGTATCTTCAAAATTGAATCACGATGTTATTCTATTTGTTAAATGTACAACCTGCAGTAATGTGATGCAGGTATACTAAAGATTCACAGTAATATTTCTTGTAGTACTTGTTGTGTTTCGTCTTATACACTTATGCCTTACATTAAACATGTTCGTACTTGGTATTTCCATGACGATGTCTCACCTGTGATATACAAGTGCCGATCCAGATTGAATAAAATATGGGATTCGTGAAAATGCCTTGAAAGACATTCCTCTGTCCGTGAATTTTCCTGGCATTGATCTCATTGAACAATGTCATCATAACAAATGTGTTGAAAATAATTGTAAAATGTTGGCTGGGCTTTACTCCTTTTCCTGGGGGAATGTCCAGCAATTTGTCACCTGGAAACAATATTTGAAGTTTGTACAACATAATATGACACACATCATTTCCTATGCTGTAAGTTACAATAACTTCATCCCAATACTACGATGAAAATTAACCAGTCATCATATTGCATTCAATCATAATTACCGCTACTCATCAAGCTAAAATTATAACCAACTTGTAATAGAAAATGAAACAATAAGATGATGTCTAGCTGCTATCAATGCTGCCATTCTATGGTTTTAATACCAGTACAATTAGTAAATTCAATCAACCTCTATCATATAATATTGGAAAACAAATAAAATTAAAAAAAATTACCTAGTAACAATGAAAAAAAGAGAAGAGAAAAAAAAAATATTGAAAACAAATGACACATTTTGAAATAAATACAAGAAGAGAGAAAAAAGAAGATTTCATGAATAAGACCAGGATCAAGATAATGAGAAGATTGAAGATTTTTTCTTCCCACTGTGAATGTTTGAATTGTTTTCTAACCCCACTTTAAATGTATTGATTGTAAAATAAATGAGTCATCTTATTTCAACACTGTAATAACTATTTAGGGTGGTAAGATCGCCCTTGTGATGCCCTGTCAAACGATCCCATCTTTCATTCATAGCCGTAATTGGGGAACAGTGATTTTGTATCAAGTTTCTATGTTATTAAAAAAAAATTCAAATATGCCTAGTTGTCAAAAATATTTATTTCTCCTTTTTTGTTTTAATTATCGACTATATAATTATAGATTATAGATACAATACGAATAGATAGAGAAGATATGTTGTAATCTTAGATATATTGTGAAATTGAATTAATTCATTCCACCCTTCTTAACCTACGAACAATTCCCGACCAACACACTCCCTAGCCCTGAAGTACACTCAGGTCGCAAGTTACACATTTTAATGTTGCCGAGGTACAGAACTTATGCTCATGAACGTTTATAAGTATCCAATTCAAGCGACTTACCCACGAAGAGTAAGGTGAATATGACGGTAAGCTGATATACAGCTTGGCCTAAGATGTTCTTCATCATCGTCCTCGAAATAAGAGGCTTTGTCCGACCATAAGGCTTCCTCAACAGTAAGTCAGGCGTGGGCATTTCCGTTGCCAGCGCCAATGAGGCTAATGTGTCCATGATAAGATTCACCCATAACATTTGAACAGCCTAGAACCAAATCAATTGGATGATTAATTTTTCAAATGCATAATTACAATTACAACAAAGAAAGGCAGTTAGTGACACAATGTGGTCTTGTTATTGCCTGTGGATCATTTGATTTATTATGCAAAGTTGCAATACGGTTTAATGAGACAACATTATGTACGATAGGCTTCCTGAAAACTCAAGTCGTTCTTAATGATTGGGAAACTTGACAGGATTTGCCTGGGCAAAGTGAAGACAAATAAATTAAATTTTCCACTGAACACACAACGATAATTCTTAATGGCATCCTAGTAACACCGGCACTCTCAGAACAGGCATTTATAGTAATCGCCAATATTTAATACTGATTCTTGATTCAGCTACTGCTAACAGTTCCACACTGGCACTGGCCACCATCATTCTTTTTTTTTTTTTTTCAATGTTGCTTAACGACCCCACCAACAGCTAGGTTATACGGGGGTACGAATGAGCGGATGATAATGAAACGATGAAGAGATTATAGATGAAAGGACGTTTACAAAAACCCATGCCTTATGCGGGACTCGAACCCACGCCCAACGGTGACTTCAGTTACTACCGTTAGCGATAACTGACTTAGCCACCGGGGCGGCCCCATCATTCTTATCACTACTATAACCCGAAGGGACTAATTAATTTCAAATTAACTATCCACTCGATTTAGCTGCAAAAGTTTTCGAACATTTTGATAAATTACTAGAAAAGCAAATGAAGATTAAAGTCATAAAGGAGAGTAGAGAGCGTATCTATTATGAAAGAGAGTGGCCATACAGTGCCTTTCCTACGACAAAAACATAGTCGCCTCCTTTTCAACGTCCATTCTCTGTCATGTATAGGCAGGTTCATGTGTTATGTAAAGCAGGTTCATGTATTATTTACAAGTACAGTATATGCAAATGATGATTGATTATCAATTTATTCGATTTTGAAATATAAATAAGCCATTAGAATAAGTAATAACTTGGGAATAGGAAGGCGTAATTGGCAGAATCATGGTTGCCACAATCCCTATGAGCACTCTCAATTCATTTAGGCTCTCTTAAGTAGAGTATTATAATGTTACCTTCAAGGGACTATCCTGAACTGCACAAGCTCCAATGAAAGCAACAATAACGGCAACAACGTTCACTGTCAGCTGGAACTGCAGGAATTTAGCTATACTGTCGTAAACGTTACGACCCCACATCACAGCTTTCACTATGCTACTGAAATTATCATCAGTAAGAATAATATCTGATGCTTCTTTAGCCACGTCAGTGCCAGCGATACCCTGGAAAAAAGCAACAAGAAGGTAGAATTGAAGCAAAGTCAAAAGGGTAATCGAAATTTTTGATTATAAATCATTGGATGATTATTAGCAAAAATAGTAGGTTACTGGTACTCAGCTTTCCAAAGTTACGTTTTGGGTCGCACTGAGGTTAGCAAAAAAGTGTGTGTATCTGCCATCATACTAACCATGGCAAAACCAACGTCAGCTTTCTTGAGAGCTGGTCCATCATTGGTACCATCTCCCGTTACAGCGACCACCTCTCGACTTTCACTTATTTTACTATCAATAATACCTTTTACTAAAGTATATTTATCTGTAGGCGATGATCTGGCCAATACTCGTAGTTTTGGCCATACTTTGTCCAAGAGATGTTGCTGGACCTGAACAGAAGAACAAGAAAACAATTTAATAAAATGGAAATATAGTCGCAGCAGTCAAAACCCCATTTCAAAAGTAGACGTAGAGTTTCTAATGTACTGTGTGTACCGTGCAACACACTACTGTATAACTCACTACTAATCTGCACATAGAATTCTACAGAGGAGCTGATGGTTATTAGTAGGGATAACTTCGATTCTGAAAATTCAAAATCAATTATCTATTCCTCAGAATCGACTAAGAATCGATTCTGAAAATTTTTGGTACAGTAAATGTTGCCGGTATCAATTTATACTTGTTCAAAACTTCCCGCGCTGTTTTTGCGTTGTTATTAGTGGTTGCAGTTGCTTTGGTATACACTGTACTGATCGGCTATATTAAGCCGTACAAGGTCACGTAACCATAGCAACTAGTTGCTACGAAGACAGCCGAGCGTTCATGTTATGGAAACACGAAACGGCAAATACGAGTGGTGCTGGTAGGCATCTGATTGTTTGAGACATAACATGACAGTTTGTGAAGGGATTAGGATCAGAGATAAGAGTGGAATTTCTTCAAAGAGTACTGTTGCTTGTTGTTGAAAGAAAACTGCAATATCAACAATGGTAATGGGATTTCTGTAGTTTGGTAGAAAATAATAAAAATATGAAACATAGAGACAATAATGTACTTAATTTTAATAACAAAAGGGACTAGTATTTTGGTGAAATTTTAAAATTTGAAACATGAAAAGTCGTAAGCTGTGATGGCATTGATGAAATCTCGGGTTTAAAAACCAAACAATCACAACCCCACTCAACAATAATTACCCGGAACTGACATTGGTATTTGGGAGGGGAAGTCGTAGGCATCACTCAATCCTCTACTGAAAATGAAGACTTTGATGGAAGGGGTAGAGGGGACTTGCGTGGCAACAACCAATCACAATAACATAGCCATGTGCACGCAATGCCACGTGCTTCTCCTTCAACCACGAGTTGCTACGACTGTACGAAGTACGGTCGTCGCTTGCGTAAACTCGGCTAAATCAGTACAGTTCGAACCAAAAAAAAAAATAGCAAAATAATTGACTCTCGGTTTTGAGAGTCGTTTGGTAGTAGAATCGATTAGTAATTGATTCTCGAATAATCGAAGTTATCCCTAGTTATTAGTAGCCCTCAGATTTTGTGGTTTTATAAATAATACAATTTTCTTTATGAAATTTAAAATTTCGATTCATGGTGGTTCTATTAATAGATTTTGTTTTAAAGCGGTGATCACAACTTGATCACATATGTCTAATTAGGCCTACTGTACACCAATTTTGGTAAGATGAGTGCATTAGATGGGAATGTGGTACCTGTAGTTGGGTTATTTTTCAGGAAACTCTCACTAATTTGATTGACTTGAAGGAAGACATTTCGAATTATAAAATTTGGATATACGAAAAAAAAAAAGAATTATAGCTAATGTTATTAGGTATGATGAGTAAAACACTCTCAAATATCAACACTACAGCTTCGCATGCTAGTGCCCATCATAACCAGACATGTGATGCCAGATACTATGTCAATAGACCGCGCAATATACGGGAGCGTGCAAACTATTTAATCACCTACTTTGGACGTTGGGAAATCACCAATGAAACATGCATTGTTTGTCGATGAAACTTTAGGACATGGGAGAACTGGAATTGAAGTTGAAAACAAACAACTTTGTAATCTTCAGGAGAAAATATTTTGAGACAAAAAGAGTTTGAATGACCACTTGTGAAAATATTTATGATTGTATTCCCTATACTTCGGGTCAGGAGTTGAGACTATGAGGACTAATGCAGTAATGCATGCTACACCTGGAATTAAAGTATTTTGTTCTCCTTGAACTTTGGGAATGAGTAACAAATATCAGCCCTGGTTATAACTTATATAAGTCAATACTAGGCCAATAATAGGTAACAAAATAAGTAACAACCATGGACAGGAGTTAATTACCACGGAGTTTATCAAGTTTATCTGCATAGTACATATTTGATGATGATGATGGTTATTGTTTGCTCAACGACCCCACCAACAGCTAGGTTATACAGGGGTACGAATGAACAGATGATTATGAAACTACAAGTGATGATAGGTGAGAGGAACAAAAACCCATGCCTTATGTGGGACTCGAACCCACGCCCAACGATGACTTCAGCTTCTGAAACGATACCCTCAACTGACTGAGCTACCAAGGGCGGCTTACATATTTGCATAAGCAGATCTAAATTCTTCTCGTCAAACAATCATTGTTTGACAAACCAACCCAAGTGACTCTTCAATACAGGTCAAGAATGCAATACACAGTTCAATATTCAATATAGGCCTATAATTCAAGTTACTTACATCTCCATTAGCATCTCGTATTCTTTGGTTGAACTCTTTTCCTTCTAAAATGAGGAAATCGTCTCCAGGTTTCAAGATGCCGCACTTGGTCGAAATTGATCGTGCGGTATTGATATTGTCTCCAGTAACCATCCGGACTGTGATTCCCGCCCGCTGGCACTTCCTGATAGCCTCTGGTACCTGTAAAAAGTGCACAAATCTATTAGCTATACTTGAAAATACCCAAATGATAAACTTCGAGGTAATTGCTACGTGCTAAGTGAAGTAGTTACTAATTACAGTATTTTGGTCATCAGTAGAATATATTCGAGGTGTTTTATAGACTTTCAAAATGTACTAATTGAATTGTTCAACTATGGGAGATTAAGGATGGTTTGCTCCATCTACTTTTTCGAATAAATATAACCAAAAATATTGTTATAACCAAATGTTTAGCAAAAAGTATTTACAAACTCTTTTGTAGAACTACTGTTATATCCCGAAAAAATATTTACACAAGAAATTGTCTGATACTTGCAAATAACTAATGGGTCTACAGGAACAATAATTACCTCTGGCCTGACAGGGTCCTCAATACCAACAACACAGAGGCATGTAAGATTATTCATAATATTCTCTTCATCATCCCAGTTGGGCTCGTTATCAATGTGGACTTGATTGATCTCGGCTTTTCCAGGTACAAAGTCTCGGTAGGCGATCGAGATGGTACGAAGGCCGTCGCATGCCATCGGTTCGATCACCTGGCGTACCAGTCTGTCCTGCATTTCGCGAGTGAACTTTTCGAGGTGGCCATCTCGCCCGTAAATGAAAGCGCATCTATAAACCATCAAACATGACAATAAATTAGCTCAAAATATAACAAGAACGAAATATTTATATATAAGGAAGAGAGCAGTCGGATCTGCCAAAAATCAAGCACGAAAATACTTTCAGTATTTAGGGCCTACTGTACTTTTGTAATTTTCATTATTCAAAAACCAACATATTTTATTTATTCATTACAGATTCATTACAGATTCATAACGATCAACACGCAAGTAAAAGTGTCCCTTGAAATGATCACACATTTGGCAGCTACCGTATTGTCCCAAATATAAGCCGAGGGTTTTTCTCGAAATTTTGAGTCCAAAAGTCACCCTCGGCTTATATGCGGATCTCGGCCTAGAATCGGTCAAAAACACGTTTTTCACCAAATATAATAGGGCGCACTACACATGCCTACTCTGAACAACAGAATCAACTTGAAACTGCAAAATATTGCACTAAAAACAAGATTAATAAATGTTTTATCATGAAGAAGCATCATTTTCCCATTATCTGTCATTTTTATTTGACGCGCAATAATAAACAAAGGCCCGCTCAGCTGTGACTGCCTCGTCTTGTCAGACCTTGACGAGTAGGCGGGCCACATGCCGATCGCGCGTCATCGGCACTAGCCGAGTAGACACGATCGTGAGGCCCCTCTCAACGGTTTGTCACACGCAGTTGGTCTAGCTTCCTCGCGCGCGCAATACGAAATTGACTAAATTCAAACTCAGGCGAGTGATGATTGAAGTGGAAAAGGAGATAAAACCTTTTTTTCAATTGTTGATCTAAAAGTTTGGGGGTCGGCTTATATTCGGGGTCGGCTTATATTCGGGACAATACGGTACTTTCCAATTGAAAAAGAATAGATTGTGCTACTTTTGCACACTTCATAACACAGAACTCTTGTTATGCAAACCACGTTGCTTATAAATGTATTTATATTCTTGAGCCCAAAAACAATCAAATATCCATTGCTACTAAAACAGAATTCCAGCATGAACGCCTTGAGAAAGCTTACTTTTTCAACATAATCTCCGACGCTCCTTTCGAGAATAATCGGTAACCTCCTCCTTCTCGGGGCACGACTGTACCCATAGACTTGCGCACCGAGTTGAAGGTGTAAACTCGCGTGAACATCTCTTCGGGCATATCATCTCGGATAGTTTGATAGCTCTTGTTAAGGCCTTGGACAAACCCAAGTAACGAACACTCTGTTTTATTGCCGACTTGCATTGGTTGACCCTCTTCGGCTTCCTAAAAACATACACAGAGAGTCCTGATTAGTGCCAATACTTGGAAAACATATTTACATAAAGAATCTAAATTGTTGATACTAAAATAGTTTCCACTCTAAGCTATAATATAATGAATTGAACAATTCTCTCTGGTACTGTTACTTTAAATTCAGATTAATAGCATCTCAAACTGATCTAGACGTTGTTAGTTGCAATAATGTGCAATTACTTCATCAGTCACATTCATCTTCTTTCATGTTGTGAAATGTAAAAGACGGATACGTATGCCTTTGGTTATCCATTTTGGTTTTGTGTCCTTGGATTTACAGTGATCGTTTTCAATTCAATGGGGAAAAAGGAAACTAAGTGTGTTTGAAAGAAGTGTCTAAAAAATGTGAAATGATTTGTCAGTATAATTTGAATTTAGCATGTTCTCCCAGGATTCTCCTGATAGGACTTGTGTGAATTTAGAGGTGTTTTCATCCTTAAAACTTCTTTTAGGTGCATATTGGCTCTTGACATTTGGGTTGCTCATAAGTCAAAAGCCAGATTGACATCGCTCTGCTGCGCTCTACGATCAGCTAGATTAGGTTCAAATATACTGGCTGAGGAATTCTAGGAAGACAGGGTGGTATGTTGTCAATGCAGCGAGCAGATGTTTGCGTAACTTTTGTAGGTTGGTTTATACAGGGTAAAATGGCATACGAAATAATTAGATTTTCTAACTTTGTTGTTTGTGCGCATGTGCTTAAAAAGTCAATGTTGAAACTTGAAAGTCACCACAGTTTATTAGATTAGATTTTTGTTCTGTAACTTGCTGTACCTCCAGAGATTGTGAATACTAGTCAATGTCACCATTTGTGGATCTGTATAGGGCTATGATGATAATTCGTGGTATACTTGCTGAAAGGAGTTTAGCTTGGTATATCACGTTAGGTTCTAGGCCAAAACTTCAAAGTCTAATTCCTAATTCCTAATTCCTATGTGAGAGGTTAGCTCTTTCAGAGTTTTTTCAATTTGGACATTTTTAAATTTTAAATTTTCCAACAGTATTTTCAGCCAGTTTTTCGAGTACCGTAGTTATTAAAGTCACATAGCAGCTGCCATTTTGATTTCTCAAAGAGCTTTGCAGTAAGAGCGTTGCCGTAAAAAGTTACCAGCCAATGAGATCACTCATTGAGAAGCAACAATAACAAGTATTCAAATTTTGAAATACATAGCAGATTTAAAGACTCGACTTCGACTCGCAAATAGAGTTTAAAATATTATCAACGTGTCCCGAGCGTGATTCTGGCAGAAACCCGGACTTGAAATTAGATAAAGACTCGCACACCCCTACAATTTTAGAATGTGGATTGAAGTATTGGTGATGCTAATACGTACTATAATCTTAGATGTGTATGCAGAGTTGATAGCAATCGCATTGATGATCAAATGGCCAACTTGTGGGGGTAGGTCGGAATACTTGGGCGTCGTTTTACATAACTTCTCGCAGATATATGACGAGACGACAGTCATCCTGTTGGTGGTCAATGTTCCCGTTTTGTCTGAGCAGATCGCAGTTGCATTACCCATTGTTTCACAAGCATCCAAGTGACGAACCAGATTGTTATCTTTCATCATTTTCTATCGAAGCAAACAGAAGAATAACATTTTACTCAATTTATAATACATACATGCACTCCATCTAAGGAACTACATGAATATAATACGTAGGAAATGTGTGAAGAGCATCACACATTTTTGAATCAAGTTTTATAATGGATTTCCTATAAATTGGAAACATTACAGAAGGAATAAATTTTAAAAAGTAATAAAATACAATATAATGAATACAGATCAGAAGAAACTCTTCCATTTCCCTTGCTGTAGACAAAGCCATCTACAATTACAGTGTCTACTTTTAATCCCTCTTGCCAATGTACTATTTTGGATTATCCGATCTACTATTTTGCTTTTCACAGGAAAGACATCAAGTTGTTATCGAACGTACTTCAATCATTGGTTATACTGTTTTTCCACTTTCTGGATTATTTCAATATTATAGTAATTTATTATTTGAAATACATGATTTTCATAATACCAGTATGTAGGGCTACAGATTAGTTTTAATCCTGTAAAGTTTTTATATCTCATGAACTTTCTATAGCACTTTAAATGTACAAATAAAATAATCCACCATGGCTAATATCATCACATAATTAAGCCTACAAATGACTTTAATAGTAAATAAATTATAATACCCTGAAATTGGTTACGTATACCAGCAATAGGATTCAGTATAATAATGTTGATCAAAACCGAATAATTTTCGTCGACAACTAGGTTTTGAATCCGACAGAAAAAATTTCATGAATCGATCAGAACCCATCATCAACTATTGTTAGAAGCGGAGAACCGTCATATTCAGACCAAAATGAGGTAGTTCTTTTTAGTTTGAACTACTCAAGCCAAAAAGAAGAAATGCCACACCACCGTAATTAAACGTAAAATAATGTGAATTTCTATCAATTTTATATAGTGAAGAGATCATGTTCTGGGTCGACACCCTTTCCGAATGCTTTTTGAATCAATGTCTTTGTACTCTACATTGTCTCATTAATTTGTTGGCTAAAATTTAGTTGGTTTTGCATTGGCCTACAGTCTGCTTTAGAGCAAAGGTCTACTATTGTCTACCATTACTACATGTCATGAAGTGACATCATAGGAGTAGGACGTATATGACGTGTATATAGTTGTCAACGAGTCGACAGGCACAAACAGTCGAGATCGTGTGCGTTTACAGAATAGACTTTAAACCTTAAGTGATAGGCCTATGTCAATCGTTTGCAGGCTCAACTGTATCGATATTGACTGAAATTCAATGAAAATACAGAAACCCAGTTGAGCTCTTAAACATCGATAATCGAGCTTCCGTATGTTGATCGAACTTCCTTTAATGGTGGACAATGGCTTTCAACTCGTTTTCTATAGCAATAAAAAAGTTTAATACTGTATGCAAAAGTCAAAGCAAACGTAATTTATAGAAAAAATTCAATACTAATTCACAAACGACTCTTCTAAATTCCATTTTTTATAATATTAGCAAGTGAAATTAATCTTGATGAAACAGTCAGTGTACATCATTTGTCAACTTGGCATTAATATTTTGGAATTTTCTTTCAATTGAACGCCAGTTATGCAAAGCTTTAGTTTCCGACAACATCCAACACATCTACAAAAAGGAACCCAGGATCAATATACTACTTGTGGGCTTACTTACTTTGACAGAATAAGCAAGAGACAGTGTGACAGCTAATGGAAGACCTTCTGGCACTGCGACAACTAACACTGTCACACCAATGATCAAGTGCCGGACAAATTCATTGGCGTAAATGCTCTTCCACGGTTTACCCTCAATCACAAATGTCTTGATACAGAACTGAATAACTAGAATAGCCACTGTGAGAACAGCAATGGTGGAACCTGGAAAGCACAAAAGTAACGTTATAAATAGCAACGGCTAACTTTTGAACACATCAGACCGTCCTCCTGGAGATCGAAGAGCAATTCTCTTCTAGGCGCAGAATTTAAATTCCGAGATCAACTGCCGCAACACAAAATCAACTGAAATTGAACAGACCATGGCTACATTCGATTTGGAATACTCTGCTGAGCAGAATGGCTGTCACTGCCCCAATAAACTTACACTCAGTGACAACAAGTTCGTCAACAACAATTTTGTATTACACATATTATCATATACCTTATAATTTATAAATATCAACTAGGGATGAAGACAGATATTGATTTCAATATCGAGAATGGTTTTAAAATTTTCACTACCGTATCTTATCTATAATACCGAAAATATCGTTTTCCAAATAACTGAAATAATCTCTCCGCAATACTTCATGAGCTTGAAACTTGGTAGAGTTACTTATTCCCTATGCACCCCTCCATTTTTTGACAGTTAGTTTACAGTTGATAGAAACGAGTTGTTCATTTTTGTACGAACACCTTTCTCATAAAAAGACGTCATAGGCCCCTATATCTATTCAAGTGGGCTTGCAAATTAGTTGGACTCGCAACATATTCAACAGGACCAGGGTCCATCAAAATATTGACATAAATAAATATACAACTTGCTTCATCATGAATGTCTTGAGAGTTTGGTTGCATTGAATCCATAGTTAGTCTACACTTCAATTCGCAATTTCCGTGGGGATGAATAATGCGCGATGCATTGAGGTATTAAACAAGCACGAAAAAAAGTAATTTTGATAAATGAATGACGACACAACAACCGCGGATCGTAAAGATCTCAACGCAATAATTTCGAGGTTGAAGCAGAAATAATGTTGACATATAGAAAGATTCAATGGGCAAAATGCAAAAGCTTTCGTTTCTGCTCGCTCCAAACAGAGTAAGCTAGTAATTGCTCTACAGTGAGTGAGCGAAATAGATAATGACATCCCATTATATAACCAAATGAGTATCATTTTTTTTGGAAGGGGGCAATTATCAAACTGATATCATCCATTACTGTTTTCACACCTAATATTAAGTTTTCAAGGTGATTACTTTTTAAATGAGATAAGAATGAATGAAAGAACAGAAAGGAATATGTATGGGAAATTGAGTTCTGAACGAGATATGTGGTAAACGCAGACGGGCATGCCTCCGTTCCAGATTGCAAAACCAGCTGTGTTGTTGAATAGATTGAGTAATTACCTGCATAACCTATCTGGATGGCAAGCTTGGTAAGCTTTGCTTGGAGAACAGACTTCTCCTTCTTATTATGTGCTTCAGGAGCTGGTGTTGATGTGTGATTATCAGCCAAATCTTCGTGGTTCTTATCAAGAACGGGAGAGGGCACATTCACGTGGCTATTGCCTGTAACAACGCCTATTTCCTCGTCACCTGCGATGCAACAGATAAAACAGGTTAGCTAGAACATTCCGACTACATGCGTTAATAGAAATATCACAAACCAAGAGAAAATGGGATTGTCACCTGTCATGCTCTTCTTCTGCTTCGGATTTTTCTTCGCTTCTGTGCAGGACAACGTGCAAAAGGAAATCAAATTAGTATTCACAAACACGCAGAACAACAGCAAAAAATCATACAATATTAACTGTAAAAAAACTGTACTAACTGTAAAATATTAAGATTAAAAAACTGAGGCAGTGAAATAATAATCTTCACAGTTATACAGAGCAGTCACGTAAGCTCATTCAATTATTAGAATTGATATTTAAATACGGGTAGGGTAAGGGGATTTCATTCCATGGCATACCAAAACAAGATTTTTATCCCACTAATGGTGAATGACAATTAACATGCCATGAGACAGGCCTATCTAAATAGGTTCAGTGATTTATAGCAATTTAAACAACATCTCAAATTATAGACTATGGAACTGCATCTATTTTTGATGGTAAAAAGTGTTATAAGTAAATTTGTATTTAAAAAAAATAAAACACTTCATTTCACTAAAGTACACACTTAGATCAATGATAAACATTGCTACAGCCTACAGGTAAATATCACAATGAAATTGAAAACGAGTTCTCGACATATTATCATGGAGAGTGGTCGTATCATCTAACCATGGAGGCATCAAACATGCAGTGTAACTGTAACACGTGATGGGTCTGAAGGTGATTACTGAACGGGTCGTACCTTTCTTTCTCTTTTTGATTTCAGCCTCTTGTTCGTCGACAGCTGCACCGAGAAGCGTAAATATAATACCAGCTTGTGAGTTGACACCGACGGCAGCCACCAACATCTTGCCGCTACCTTCCATGACATGCGTACCCGATAATACCATGGGATCAAATGCTTCGCCCTTCTTAACATGATCCGACTCGCCAGTTAAAGATGATTCATCCACTTTCAGATCATTGCTTTGAATGAGTATGCCATCTGCCGGTAAAAGATCGCCGTACTTTACCTGGGAAAAACAACAAAGAAATTAATTGGTGGTTTTGAGCATTTCTCACAAGAAGTGGCTTGTTCATTATCAATTAACCTTTTAACTGCGTATACGTCAGGCTATTGACCCGACAATGGTGCTAATGGAGAATTCAACAGTCATTTACTCCTAAGAACCGACACAAAATTTGTGTAGATTACTAATGTATTTATAATGATTGATTCAACTTGGTACCCATATGGTAATGTTTCTCTTCTCAGATATATTCCAAGTATTAAAAGACTGAGATAAAATTGGAGACGGAGAGCATTGCCGGAATCTCATCCGAGGGTTAAAATATTGAAGTGAAATTCTGAAGTTTGTCTCGCCCCACTAGAGCTGCAGTGAGCACTTGGAAATAAGAAAGTGGCGTTTTGAAAATACCCAGAAGTAGAGCATGCAACTTAGAACTTGCTAGCATATTTAAAATGCCTCTTGGAGTTCAAGACTACCAACTTTGAGAGAACTTATCTACTGAGATTGTTATGCGTTCGAAGTACCCCGTTTCAAGATTTCGCCTCTAGTTTAATAAATTATGCAAAATGCTTAAATTATAAGAGAGAATCTATTTAAGTAAGATGACCTCACCCTAACATATGAAAAGTGTAGCTTTTTGAGCTCTTTAGTGGATTAGGCCTATACAATTCTATCTGTGATATTCTTATAAGTAGGCCTATATTAAAGTAGGCCCAAGACTTGTCAATGATACAACCATTGGCATTGGCCTATTTAATTTTGAAATGATTGCGATACGATAATTAACCATTTTAACCTATTTTATTACTGCCACCCCAATAACACAATTCATTATACGCACACACATCAACCGATTTCAGATGACGATCTTGCACGAATACAGATCATCGACTGATTAGTCAACTCAATTAAAGCCGTTTTCAGTTTATGCAAAAATAAAATCATTTTTTCTCACCTGACAAATGTCTCCCACAACAATATCACCGACAGATATCTGAATCATTTCGGCACCACGAATAACAGAGAATTTGTGTTCGCCTTCAATTCTGTTTTGCAAACCTCGGAATTGTCTTTCCTTGGTGTAATCGTTGAAGGCCGTCACAATAACAACGACAATAACCGAGATAAGAATTGCCAACCCTTCAATCCAACCGTGTTTTCCTTCGTCATCATCAGGAGCTGGAAGAACAAAAATCTTTTAGGTGATACATTATCTACAAACACTGTGCTACCATCATTTTGTAAAATTATTAACAATGATTAATTAATTTTGAATTTGTTGTTCGGGGCAATTTTAGAATATTATCTTTCAATTCCATACTGCCACATACTTGGCAAAGTGATCACATGCACATTGCAATGGGTCAGACGTCAGGAGACAACCATGCAATAAGTTATAATTTAGTTGGGACCATTATGCTCAAGTTGAATGCTTTTTAAAACAAAGTCTAAAATTAATCATTGAGATAATCTATACTTTTCAGTGATTTTTGTTCATTGTGTAAACATGGAATAATAATAAACATATGAACAATAAACAACACAACACTGTACCACAAAATGCATTCATTTAAACATTGTTAGCTGAAGAAAGAAGACACTGACTGAAACACTCAAGTTGCAATGTTGCAAAATTTTCAAATTAAAGAATATCTGGTTGCAATAGAGAGTAACTAATCTGAATCATTTTCAAATATTAAAATGAATTTTAAACCAAAATATTACATCTACTCTTGTTTTTTTTTCTAGACAACGTTGAAAATAAATCATCCTCTCCATTACAATCAAACCTTCTTCATGATATTTAATTTGACCATTTAATAAATTATAAACAATGTTACAGTTTAAATGCTTTGCCTGGATAGCAAAGTGTATCACATTTTAGTTTGGGTAGTGTTTTGGAATACAATATACGAGAAACAGAGTGAAAGAGAACGAGCGAGTTTTGAAAGAGGAAGAGTTACTACAGAAGTCAAACAACCTAAACATGAACCAATTATGAAATACGGCATCAAGATATGTGTGGGGGTTGTGGTATCGTGTGTCCATTACAGAAACTGCTGGGGGGGGGGGGGGGGTTGGAGGGTTTAAGTCTACTACGGTATCAACAGTTCAACACGCAAAGCCAACCGTTACCGTAATTACCATTGTCTTCACGCTCATCTGAGTAATGGCAATCCAAAAATAAACAAACATTCAAAAGTTAATATTGCCACACTCTCACGACATTTGGTCAGTAAAAAACCATGAAGTAAGCTTTCTCCCATCTTATTCAACACAAGAAATTGACATTACATTAGTTACAAAAAATTAAAATCAATAACTATTCGGTAAGAAACTAGCTGTAGCACCAACAGCTATTCAGTGAACAACAGCCATCCTCTTGCAAGCCTTCTTTGAGAAAGATGGGACTTCTTCATTATAGTAAGTATATTATTGTTAATACGAGTGTTTTTGTATTTTATAAGATGCATTCCAGTCAATTAGAAATAAAAAATTTTACTGATGATAAAGTCTGAATGGGAAGTCTACTTCGCGAAATATGTACGTAATCGTAGGCCAGTATAAAGTGTACGTTAAGGTCAAAAACTTTTATGCATGCGTGGTCTCAACTTGCGTAGCAATACATTAGAAATTCAATATATATATTGTATATATGACCTGAGAGCTAAAAGATTTCCCTCCTCTTTCACTCAATTATTTGGCATAGGCCTATTCGACTTAGCTTTTTCGTTCAACAACCATTAGTTTTTTCTAGTGTATATACTAACCAAATACCTAGTTCAAGTAGAATTTAGGTGACTGACTACCTAAAATGAACGAACTTATACTAACCTATGAACACAGATGCTTACACCATGATGTATTTGTATGTCGGTAATATTCATTAAAACTCAAGTGACTGAAGTCACTTAGTTATTTATTAAGTTGAATTTAAAGCTAATAAAACGTTCATATAGTGACCTTTCGTTAAACATACTACATAAAATGGCTACGGTTTAAGCGTTATTTCTACATAGGGACTAGGTCTTTCGGTATATCATGGTAAAAGTGTATCATGCCTAAAAGTAGTTTTACCTTTCTGAAAATGTTTTTCTTTTTTAAATTTGGTTCCCAACATTGAGTGAATGATTGATGATTATTGTTTGCTCAATGACCTCACCAACAGCTAGGTTATATGGTGGAACAAATGAGCAAGTGAGGATAAAACTACGATGTGATGATAAATGAAAGGACGTTCACAAAAAAACATGCCCAGCAGTGACTTCTGTTTCTAAAGCGGTGCCTTAGTTGACTTTAGCTACGGAGGGTAGCTCTCTATTGAATGAAGTTGATGCACATAAGTATGCACTTGCGTTTCATCAGTATTCAGCTTTCTTAGTTTTACAACGTCCGGATTCTTCATTTTAATATTGCTAGGTCAGGTCTTGATCCACCATTATGATGTATTGTTTTATTAGTTTTTAGCTAACTTAAACATCAGATTTCTTCAATTTAATATAGTTGGGTCAGGTCTTGATCTGCCATTATGACACCCAAGAAATCTACCAAGAATTTTACCAAGAAATATTTATGGTTAAGCAAGTTCAACACCAATAAAATAAGTAACAACTCATACCTAATGCACCTACTTT
The DNA here is from genome assembly GCA_907164805.1 of Brachyptera putata. Taxonomy (NCBI): domain Eukaryota; kingdom Metazoa; phylum Arthropoda; class Insecta; order Plecoptera; family Taeniopterygidae; genus Brachyptera; species Brachyptera putata. Next base: position 21,039,975 of record OU015463.1, on the reverse strand, counting down.
AAACACTAAGAGTTGATACAAATATACAAGAAAACACATTTTCAGAAATAAAAACAACTCTGGGCACAGTGTACTACAGCACTTATACCTACATCAGTATTGATAACGTGTCTCGAATGTTGGACAAACCTATAAACTAGAGTACAACATGGTAGTGGATATTTGCTCGGTCTTAAATATAGGCATTGTAAATATTGGTTGATAACATATACTTTACCTTGATCTGTGCAGTCCATCACGTATTTACGAAAATAAATAAATAGTTACATGAAATGAAAAAACAGTAATTAGTATAGTGTTACAATATTGAACAATTATTGGCAGGCACAGTACTAGTAAATACAAAACACAAATAAGTGTGTAGTAGAAGTAATTCATCGATAAGTAATAAAGAAATGACACAGAGTTTGAAGAAAGCTACCGAAGTAGACCTAAATGCTACTTTTATATTTAATTCTATCAAATTCCAAATTAAGTCACACATTAAGATTGTATATAACACAACATTAACAAAATTTCTCATCATTATAGACAAGAATGCTACACTTACCAGCTTCTTCATCAGCGGGATGGTAAAATGATAAACCCAGCGAAACTAGCGCGGCAATTTCTAAAATAATAAGCGTAACATCTTGCAGTGCTTCCCAAACAAGTTGTAGGAACGTTTTAGGTGGTTTTGGAGGTATGGTATTTGAACCGAATGTTTCTCTCCTATGGTCTATGTCAGCTGTGGAACCGTTGAGTCCTGGAAAAAAATAAAATAAAATTAGTGAAAATCAGTTGTACTACCTTTAGCTATTCATTCCAGCATTACTCGTATTGGAATTTCTTATAAATAAAAATATTCACTGTCTCTCTCATTTAAAACCATGGCAACTTTATTATTTATTTGTTAATTTTTGGGTAAGTCAGATGGATATTTGCCACAATCTTCCAGAACTACACGAGCTGAAACCAGGGCCAGCCATTACACAATAGAAGTCTCTTGCTCTCATACCACTGTGACAACATCTAGTTATATCCGTTTTGATAACTCACAAATAAATTGAGGAGCCTCATTTTAAAATGAGATAAGTTGGTAAGGCCTATACTGATATCGGACTTCATCTGATTGATATCTGGTTTTGTTTCTATAATCACATTTATCAAGATCACTTTCATTCTTTCATTAATTGAAAAACCAAACCTCTGTGATATATGTATGTAGTTCTATTTTACATGATCACAAAATCAAGTCAGTTTATCAATCATATGCTGCATGCATCTGACTTCATTCCTCACACTATTTTACTCTAAAACCCGTTTAGTTTTTTACAGAACTTCCTTTTTATAAAAATATCAGGGACAATGTTAAGTGTAGGGATAACAAATTAAAAAATAAATGAAAAATTATATATCTTGGCACACCGGTTTGAGAAGTATCTAACCAGAGTGAGATAATTTCAGGTTGGTGAATGTCAAGTTAACTAAATAGGCCTTGCTTGTAGTCTGGATAGTTAATAATGTTAAAGTTCATGTGTGAAAAGTTCTTCTCCTAAAACTTCCGACATACAGACCTACCGGTATATAGAATACACAATATAGACCAATATAGACCTAGGCCCTAGAAGAATTTATTTACACCTCCTACTGGAATCAGACGGGAAATCAGGTCCCTAAAATGTCCCTATTTTGTATGTGAAAAGTCTGTAAAATGTCTCAGTTTCGGCCCATTGAAACACAGGTGATCGAGGACAAAAACGTCCCTGTTTCGGCCTTTATTGGTCCATAATTTGTCCGTGTTTCAACCCTGAATTGTCTCTATTTCGGCCGTAAAATATCCTCGTTTCGGCAGTTGTTGGTCTCTACTTGGTCCCCACGCCCGTAAAAAGTCAGTAACATGTCCTTTCTTCTGCCGTTATGGGTAACAGGCAGCACGTAAAACAGGGGCAATACACGGCAAAGTAGTTTTCTGAACCCTTATCTGTTACGCGATAGGCCTACTTGATAATTTCCTTTTATACATTTCCATAATCAGAATAGCGTTACTTCTTACAATTAAATGCCATGAAAGTAGTAAAAGATATACAATATGTAACCAACCTTCACTTGGAGACGTGTACAGTTTTTTGCAAATTTCTTGAACCCCCCCATATTCCGATAATTTGGCAACTCCCTCGCGGCCCCGGGTCTCCATGAGCTCCCGTAGATTCTTGAGGGAGATGCCATACTGAGCTGGCCGTCCGTCTATCGTTGCCATTTCTCGGTTAGGAGCTCAACTGCAAAAATACAAAAAGAAATATTAAGTAACAGAAGTTCACGAAAAATATCCAAGTCTAGGCTTAGATGAGCAGCTGGAGAAGACGAAAGTCTGAGCTGGAGTAGATGAAGGCCCGAGCTAAAGGGAATAAGACTAAGGTTAGAAATTTGGATTATGCCATCATTTATAGGTAGTACGTTAATTGGTTCGCTCGTGTACAAACCACGAGTCTTAAAAATCTGGTTGTCCAACCTGTGTGATCTACAAACATTTGTTTACACAGATTTTGAATAAATCTTTTCCAGATTTTTGAAAGAGCAAAGGAGAAATCGGCTTGAAATTTTAGAAAGGTCCTATTCGAACTGTAAGTCCAAGAGGTTAGTTTGGAAAGTGAACTTCCTCAGCATTGGGTTTTGGCCCGAACATTAGAAGTCTCCACATTGAGAATAAGCCCCAACAATAAGATGCTTTTCGTTCATCTGATATGTAGACCATCATATCTGGTCAGTAGGCTACTCTGATCCTCAAAGCTCTTGATATGCTTAGGCCTAGATGCAACTTATACAAAATATGTCCAAAAAATTTGATAAAATGGTTTTATAAACCTAGACCTAGAGCATGACAATCAAATTTCATTTTTTCATCCTGAAATTGATGTTCTATAGTAGATCTCGATCAAATCTATTGAATGAAGCCACTGCCCATTGAGAATTGGTATTATTTAGTAGTTCAAAACTCCCTTGAACATGATGAATTATGCATGAATGTATGCCTAACTATGAAGATCTGCCATTTTTGTATGAGTGCATCAAAACACTTTCAATTGGCCGCTAAAAATATAAACCTCACCCATGGCCATAACCATTCGCTAAAAGCCTCCATGGGCGCTACATAATTTTGAAAAAATGAAGAACAACAAATAAAATTGGCTGCGATGCCATTGAATTGGCTCAAAGGGGATGCGCTATATGATAATATTACCAATTATGATACATAATAATTCAACATTTCAAGTCCAAGTTGGGGAACACTGGGTGTAAACTGAGGGTAAGCCAAGATAGGTACCAATATAGGCATTGAGATAGTAGTTGGTCTAGGCAGACAAATAGCTCAGATTGATACTGACATACTGAGTAGCCTAAACAGCAATAGGCCCACAATCTGCAACCAAATTCAACTCCCCAAAAAAGTATTAGAAGTCTTGTTACAAGATCAATGCACGTTCTAGGCATAGGCCCATGCACTGCTCCCAAGTTGGACCGTCCTTTGAAGGTGTTCATACCGGCCTAAACCTTCATAGTAATCATACAACATACAACCAATTTCGGCCATGACTTACCAAAATTATTACATGTACTGTTACAAAACGAATAGCTCATTGACTCAATATGGATTTGACAGTAAATGAACATTAACTAGGTTACGCCTATCTTATCTTACATAAACATAACCTCAAGGCGTAAGACGCGTCCTAAAAGCTTTCAAGGCCAGCTCCACAAGTAGTTCACTATGCCGCGCTGCTAAATTTACGCAGCTACGTCACTACACAGATAGAGTGTGCTGACTGTTCCCGAGCGATCGGAAATCGGAAATGCATAGCAGGCCTAGCACATCGACTAATTGGTTACTTATAAATTACGAGCGGTGCAAATGCCATTTGACATTTGATGATCCATTGATTACATGGGTTGGGGTAATGCAGGGGTAATGCAAGAAAAAAGCAAGACGCATGAATCAAAGGTATAAGCAATAATGAAGGCACTAAAAATATCATCTCAGCAGGCTATTTAGGGGCTTTTAGTACCCGAGCATTTTGTGTTTTTATTGGCTCCTACTTGGAATACCATTGCTCTATTGTCGCTCTGGATATATGTACATATTTACTTGTTTGCTCATTTGTTCGCTTAATTTTCCTAGTTGGTAATCACAAGTAATGTTCTACTCATCTGTTCAGCTGTTTAGAAATATGGGAATATTCAACATACGGTAAATATAATTTTCCAGTTTCGCAAAATGATCACCGCCCTGGTTTCCGGCCGCTGTAGAAGACTGCACTTCTGTCGACTCAAGAATTTATTATGCCGCTGTTTAGCTTACGTCTTCGATGGGGTGCATTTATTACTCAAAGGATATATTGACGTCCTAATATTACTCGTCAAATTTAGTGTGGGTGCTTTCATAAATTTAATATGAATAATTAGCTACAAAAATCACATTGCTTTTGTTTCCGGCCACTTCGATCGGTTTACGGGCCGTATTGCGGCCTTTGCGGCTGCGGGCTTGCGTCCCGGTAAGTCGCCATTGTACCACTGACGCTTTGGTGTTTCGACGATTCGCTATAGTTCCGAATGCGTAGTTCCAAAGTGGCCGCCATTTTATTAGCGTAAAGTCCATAAACACGGATATATTTCGATATATCTCCTAAAATATCGAGCTTTTCACGGCCACACAATAAATTCAATGAGGTAATAGATCAACGAAGCTGTTACAAAATTAAAACAGACAATTTTCTACAGGTCGGTGACAGTTGAGCTGTGTACCGCGTGGCCGAAAACTGAAGCGGGCCGGAAACCGGGGATCTGACCTAGATGTCGACGTGCCGTAAATCCCAAATATTCTATTCTTTTATTCACTCTAAATAATCTACAAACGTCATTCGTCAAAATTGTATAGATTTCTGAAGCTATCCCTTGTTACTGTTGAGTTATGATCGACATGTTTACTGACAGCAGAAACTGATCGAATAAGTTAGATATGCAACACTTGCTACAAATTGGCCAGTCAGACGATACTAGCTGTCTTAATAAACAAAAATGTATTTACTTTTTATTCCTGTTCTATTATTACGTCAGGTACGATTATGTTCATAGAGAGTGGTCAATCAATCTACATTAGAAAAATTAAATGCATCCTGGAAAAAATACAACTATTATAGACCTACGCACTAACACTAGAAGCATACGCACTCCACGCATAGTTTACGCAAAAATAGAGGTTGAATGTGCATAGATTTTATTAAAATTAAAATTGTAATTTCGGAATAAACCCTCATATGTGACCACAAGTAGACCTATACGCACACTGCTGGTGAAATCATGGCAGTAGGCTATAAATAATTGATGTCATTTAAACATCGAAACTTGATTTAGGCCTACTACAAAAACGCAGGGTATTTTTCCATCATAATGACAAAGTCGTCATCCTGTTAGTGTTATTGATGTACAATGATCATAACAATCCTGTAAAATGTAAATGATCCCAACATGTTAATGTTATTGTTTGCTGAACGACCCTACCAACGGCTAGGTTATTTGGGGGCACTAATAAGCAGGTGATAATGTAACTGACTAACTGTGAAGTAATGATAAGTGAACGGACGTTTAAAAATATCCATTCCTTATGCGGGATTCGAACTCACGCTCAACGGTGACTTCAGTTTCTAAAGCGTAGCTACGGAGGGCGGCCCTTACATATAAATTGAAACAAGGAAGTAGTTAACCCCAACTACAACGGCTTACATCCTACAATAGAAATCCTCAAGCTACATTTCAAGGAATTTATATTTTGTTCTTGTTTAATTGAAAGTGTACAACTCTACCAGTATGAGCGGTTCTTGATGTTTTACCCATCCTTGACTCGTCTTTCCTACAATGAAAGGAGCACGTGAGTATAATGTTTACCTAATTTAATGTGTTGTCACACCGTCATATGGCTCCATTATTCTGTGGCATCTACTCATATAGACTGCATGCCAACTAGTGACGCAATGCAATCAAGAATAGTGCGTCCAAGGAGCACGAGACAATTCTATACAACAATAGATGCACACAAGCCTATGTTATAAATTACTTACAGTAGCAGCTAGTAAATTCTCTTTGTGGATCTAAGGATATAACTACTAGACATGTATTTTATAACCAGCGCGTGCCCTCTATGCTGATAACAAAAGTGCGTCAAATCCGTGTTATTTATAACATTTACATCATAAAAGTTTCTACTGTTTCTATATTCTTTTACAAACATTTACATCTATCGTCGTATGTACTATAGCTGTCTTAATAAATGAATGTAGACAAAATGGATGAAAGCAATTTTAGTATAAACAATTTTAAAGAGGCAAAAGTTCACTTGATTTTCTGTGTAGATCTATGCTGGCGGCATCTATTTGAAATCCTCTTGTTTGAGTTTGAGTTGAATAGTAACAGTCTATACTCCATAGGCTAGCTCCAGCCTCCAAGTATTTTTAGACTAGCCCCTGTTTGAAATGGTAATGTTGAAATATGACTCAACACAACCAGTTGTGTATATAGTAGACCAAGGGGAATTGAATGTATCTCAGAGGAAGAGAAAGATTCTATAAGCTGGACGTATATAAATATAATGCATTTGTTTAAACGCAATGTTGTATCTTATGGTGAAGAAATGCACCCACTGGGCAAGACCGCAAGAGTCACATGTAATTATACTTATTTAAAAAATGATATGCACAAATCATGATTTTGATTTATGCATGTACAAGTACCGGTATGCCTGAGTGGTATGTCTTAGAAGATACATCAAGTTGCTATTTTGAAACTGACGATATTTTACTAAAAAAAAATCAACAATTTCCAATTGAAATGGGTACCTACAATCATTTTTGCACAATTTCATTCATAATATCTTGACCTTCGACATATAAAACCAGTTCCTTGATTAAATATAAATATGTCTAAATAGGCCCTATGTTAATACTCCATCGAATAAAAAATAAGCATGACATCTGAGGGTTGCATGATGAATGATGACGAAATTTCAAAATTTGAATTGATATATCTCAAAATGTGGCCTCGCTAGCCAGCCTACCTTTTGGTTTGATATTTTTACCCAGCACATCGAATCGACTGTCAGAGAATCGTTTGTCATTCCTTTATGAGATAAGAGGTATGTTATACTATACCTGGCCTATGTGTTTTCGAGAGTACAAAAAATGCGTCTCACGGAACTATTATCGTAACGAGTGATTTTAATCATGATATTTTGATAACACATATCTATTTTTAAAGCTCCCATCACTCAACATTCGACAGTTCCAATATACTCTACGACAACCGTTGTTAAACCCGTACAAGAAACTTGTAATCCCTGTATCATGTAATCCCAGAGCTGTGATACTCCCATGCAATTGACATTTTAATTTTAGGTAATGGGCACACCTTCCCTAGTGCTTCAACCGAAATAGTGATATATAGTGATACACGTGGTCCCGTGATCCCCAGAGCTGTCGTCAGGAGCAATTTCTTTGCCTTCCAAAAGGGTCACCCATGGCGATACGGTCTGGAGTGGGGGCTCATACATAGAATTAGTCAATGGCTCATACCAAGTTCGGACTGTCTCGGTCGAGTGAAAGCCTTTTGGTGTCCAGAGTATATGAAGGGAGTTCTGAGCTTTGCGCTTTTTAAATTATTCTTGCCCCTTTCTTTTTTTCTCAACTCCACTAATTTTATTTCATTTTCTCTGCTTTTCTCTGTCTTGTCTGTTTCCTCCATATGCTCAGAACATCCACAAACGTTGACAACTATGGCAAAGTACACGGACATAAACAGGCGCAAAATTATCTCGCTGTCGAAGCGCCTTTAAACATTATAATATTCATTCATTACTAGGGATCCTTATCCTTCTGTCACAATAAACTGGTTCTGATTAGGAGGACGCCTGAAGGAGGTATTTGTACACTTTGGATTATTTCGATATAGGGGGGGGGGGGTAATGATAACACTTGAGCTGTGATAACGGGGGGGGGGGGGGGGGTATTAGAGCAGGCTGGTAGAGGTTGGATACGACACGAGCGGGTCGGCCGGATTCGTTCGGGAGGGTTCGGCTCCTCCAGATTCGTTCGAGAGGGTTCGGCTCCCTGTGCGTTTCGTTATGAATCTTTCTGTATCAAGTTTTCGCTGGTAATACTATTATCATGAACATTTGGATTTTTTTTGATAATGAAATACCATATTATATAGAAAAAAATTCTCTCGCCCCCTCATTCCTCTGACACCACAAAATTTGCCAGCTTATTATTGTTTGTTCAATGATCCCACTACCAGCCAAGTTATTTGGGGGTACACATGACCCGAGTCATAGATGAATGATGTTTAAAAACCCATGCTTATGCTGTACTCGAACCCACGCCCGACTTGACGTCAGTTTATTGAACAATGCCGTATAGCTGAGTCGCGGTGAGCTTTTTCCTCGTTTTAATTATATTGAAGTTGTAACTACTTTCTACTAATTAGAAGTGATGCTCGCACGCCCATTGTATGTGTAATTTGTATGCACAGATGTTTGTGATATCAAGTCATCACTAAGAAATTGAACGTTACCTCATCAACCCTATAGTGTCGTCGTATAGCTTATGTTATTTCTCAGTTATATTCTGAGACTCTGACATTGATGAATCAGACGTGTTAGACGTACTAATTAATGGATACACGCTTATCTCTCACACGGAAGCTTCCTCTGTACATAGGGTATAAGGTAAGAGGCAAATACTTGAAGCAAGATCTTTTTCATTCATATACTCCTTCACCTTTTCCATTCAATTACAAGACAATGATTAACAAAATATAATATAGGGCCTAAAGTTTACTAAAAGTAAATGAGTTGGCCTAAATGATACTATCGGCCGTGTATGCGTGGTTTCTACGTATGATTAGATTTGGGGAGGGGGGAGGGGGTGAGGTCATAAGGGATAATACAACTAATATCGAACTGGTTAAATCAGAACAGAATCGATACATCAGCTGATTCAAGGTCACATCGTAATACCAATCTCATTCATGAATGGATGAATGAATGACTGTTTGATTTGAGGTGTCATGCCGTAGAACGTGAGTCATCGTTGATTTGTAATACACAATTCATTTATTTACATTGGGTGTAACGGTGCACTGTACTGATAACCAAGATCTACTGGCGTCGGTGGATAATGAATGAGATGATGGGCAGATATTGTGTGAATGGTTATTTTATTATGCGTTTTTGAATAGTGGGAAGGAGTCGGTCGTGGCCTGTTGTTACGGAACCATCCCAGTATGAACCTAAACGACAGCGGTAAACTGCGAAAAAACTCTCGTCAGATGGTCGACCCCGGTCTCCTGAATTACGGTTCAGCGTACTAGCCACTGACCCACATGTCCCAGTATCGTAATCTAGCTATATATTGTAATACATAAGACTGGGTGGGTACAACTGTAAATCAAGTAAATGACACTTGTCAATAGAAATACCTCCAAACGTATAAAAAATTACATCCTTGAGATAATCTTGAATTCTTAAAAATATTCAAACAAGAAGCAACATACAATTTTTTGACATATTTCACTTAGATAGGCTTACATAGTGTTTCTATCAACATAAAGAATGGACTCAGTGAACTCCTAGTTTCTTGGTGATCATTTTTTATCGTTACTGATATAAAAACCTTTAATATCACCCAAATAGCGTAATTAAAACTATTATGTTTTGCGTATAATTGCTTCAAGCAGATTATATGGCATTGCGTAATGTTTTTTTTCCCATCATTTTGATAATATTCAGGATATCTGCTATTATATTTTCCTACCTCACCTGCGAGTTATCGTATGAGGATGAAAAAAAGCATTATTGTGAAAACCTTCAAATGACTACACTTTGGGTAATGGTTTAGACGAAACCACATAAGAGACCAAAATTGAATGATTTTCAAGGGAATCGATTGCTTTCGAACCACAGAGAAAATTCGTATGAACATGGCAGTATAAACTTCGTGTACCGTATAGAATATCAAATTAAAAAATTCATCTGCAGAAAACAATCTCGTGTCCACGAGTAAAAGGTGAAACGTTGAAAAACTTGAATCATAAATAAATTTACCCTTTTTTGAATTATCGATTAGGCCTATCATACGTCCTATATCTTTTCATTTCACTAACGATCTATTGTTGACTAGAAACCGATTTCGTTGTTCAGATACTCATTTTGATTTTTATATCAATTTAAGAATATACAATTTGTGAGAATATATACAGTATGGGCCTACAACGACGAATACAATTTGGAAAAAGTAGTAATTGCACAGAGTGTTTGTTGCGACAACTTGGTTGGATGAGTACGAGGGCGCATGAATTGAATCAATTCTAAATTAAAACCCAAAATGCAGATTGTAATTAATCTTTTTCTTTACGTGCCAGGTCGAACGGGATTTGTCGTGCTCTCTGACAAAATACTGTGAATTAATTGACAAGTATGGCATCATATAGTTGTAAACAACAGCTGTTACACACAGTCTGTGGTGATATAGATGCCATTCAATAAGTCGCTATGATTTTATAAACTTCTGTTGGAAATTCTAACAGCCACTATAGGCCTATATTTATCACATACACCTTCATGAATTGTTCCATTGATTCTCATACATCAATATAAAATAAAATGCTCTTTTTCCGCTCGTCCTATCTCTACGCGATTTGAAATGATCCTAATATTATGAAGAATTTCCCAACAAAAATAAATATGGTCCTCAATGGATCAAGCTCTTATCGAACAAACAGACCCCCCCCCCCCACCAATCCACATGTATTTCATTACTAGTATGAAATTTGCAATGCGACCATACGAGGAAAGAAAAGCGGTCACTTACTGAGTCATATGGAGACTCGATTCGTACAGTAAGTAGCGAATTAAAGAATGCGATGATTGATAAGTGGCCTATCAAGTGAAAGTGTGACTGGCATTTTAATCAAGTATTATTATGAAGTCTCTAAAGTGACTTATTATCTCGAAGAGCTTGCAGTCTTTGATAGCACGAGCCCATTGTCAAAGCCGAAAGATTGAACGCGGTTAGCATCTGTGATATTTCATGGGCTTAACCTTGGGTGATCATAGTTCGATAAGAAAAAATCTGGGACAAACAAATCAAATCTTTAGGCAGTACATCGCGAAGCCGTCGACCCGCGGGGGGTAAGGGGGGGGGGGGGTAAGGGGGGGGGGATTATAAAAACTAGAGAATCGTTAACATTTACGGTAACGTTATCTTCCTCTACACGTCCTTCCTTAACAATGTAACTATTCATCTCTGAATGATGGCGTACTATACCTTCAACCGAAGAACTAAGGCGGGATTTATTTGTTTTCTATGTGATATGATGATCATCAATGATTGATCGACCTCCATGATCGATATTCAAAAGCACATGTACATATTTTGCATTCTCTTTCGTCATCGAATCTTCCATCATTATATTAAATTCCATCGAATTATATGCTTTCCTGGAACGAGCACTTTTGTAAGTTGCGTTTCGGTTCTGCCATAATTACTTTTTAAGAAAGGTCTATGTAGCAAAATACACTCAAACAGTATGCGAAATCAGAGCCAGACTTGATAAAAACAAAAGGAGACAATACTGTTTTCGTTCCTAAATCTTGGAAGAAATCTTATCATCAATTCCCAATTGTATGTTCTAATACACTGAACCTTGACAAATATATAAAAAGAAATATATATCTTCATGATAAAATGCATCAACTTCTGTATCTTAGAACGGTGTATATATCTGTCCTAGTGCAGCGGGATCTACAATTGCCTTACCCCAAGTCACGTGGTTTCTTGAATTGTTTCCACCCGCGCCTGTCTAGCGATCTCGGCTTCACCACTGCCTGTGCTACGGGATAGCGGTAGCGTAGCGCTGTCTATACGAAGTATACTACGCATGGTCTGAAGCCCGTATCACACGGTGGTTGAATATACCATATGGGTTGGTTGCCATTGATGTGCACATGCGCAGAAGACTCATCGCCAAACGTCGGGATTCATTCCAAATTGACTACTACAGAAACTGTTCTAAATGCTCGGATCGCAATCATCGGATATACCCCACGTGATTAGGCCAGTAGGAAACTGCCAAATAATCCCGTTAAATAACGAACAGCTGATTTCAATGTCAATACCTGTAAAACGTTTTCGCGGCAATCGTGATATATTGATATGAAAGTCTAACTGTTCATTACCTACTTTCAGATTGTTTGGTCTCAGCAGCAATTCAAGATAGCTTGCACCTATCTTCTTTTAATTCAAGTTAGAAGTGACACTTGAATATAGCCGTGATTATGCGACATTTTGCAAGTTGTGACGAGGAGATCTGCCTGAGAAGGCTGTAAACCATTCAGTCAACCACGCCATTAATAGTTGTGTGTGTGATAGGTCAATTGACTGATTGGAGTGACCTTGAGGAATGAGATGATTGCATTCATTCGGAACCCACCACCGTGTAATACTCGACATTTGCATGAATATGATTTTTCTGACAAGCCTGCCGCGCTAGCGGTGTGAGTTATCAGAGAGAATGAAACAGCTATGGAAACTTTTCGCGGTAACGTATACGTACAGCTACAGTGAATACATTTCTTTGCGGCACAAACAAAATTCTCCATTTTACTCGAATAATTCGCCAAAGACGGAATGTTTTTGCCACAACCGTGACAAATAAGGGTGTTGCGAAAAAAATTCGGGACACCAGGGCGACAGATAGAAATTTGGGACAATCTCGGTTTTCCGGGACGGATGTTCACCCTAGTTAACCTATAAATGGGAATTTGAGACGAGAAGATTTAAACTATATTACGAGATGAAATAATAATAAAAGTGTATTCGTTATTCGTATCGCACTATGATATATAACGAGAAACTCATTTTAATTAGTGCGAAGCAAAACGAGTTTGCTAGACATGTAAGCTCTCACGCCGTGCACTCTCACGGCCGATTAGTTTTCTAAATATACACTGTTTTCACATTACGCAAATACATATAACGCAAATATGATAGGCCTTTATAACGTAAATAGAGAATTTTGTAAAATACATGTATTGAACGCGGCGCGTGATTAACTGCGCGAACGATCGGGTCGAACGCCTGGTCGCATGCCCACATTAGTCCAAGTTACTACTACTCATACTACACTCATACTACTAACTACTATAGCTACTACTCAATACTACTACTCATACTACTAAGTTTACTCACACTACTCATACTACTACTAATCACACTTCTCATAACTACTACTCATACTACTACTCACTACTCAAATACTACTATACTACTACTCAAAACTCGTTTTGCCATTTGGAAGACAGGAACACGCACAGATTATAATCAGTGAATTAGGCCAGCGTGGCTATCCTACAAGGACATACAAGAATGAGCTGAAATACTGTACTGGGTATGGTACAGACTGAACTAAAATCAAGTTCTTTTTCTACATGGCTAAACCAGTGTGTGATATTGCATATAGGATTCAACAGGTATCAGACACGCAGAAAACGGACTTAATAGTATTGGTTCACGCTCTACTGTGTACTGCACTGTATGAACTGTGTTCTTTCTACAAGAATGTACTGCATTTGATATATAGAGGCTAAAACTAGAACCATAGTCTACGTTAGAACTAACCAAAAGAGTACCCCGATAGTACACTACAAACATGTGCTACTGCTACTCAATATGAACGATCAATCCTCTTCTATTGAATTTGTTTTTTGATCTATCAAGTTTTTGATCAGTCAAATGAAACGTCCATTGCGAGTGAACTTGGATATATGGTCAAGTATACAGAACAATCGGCGACGAAAATGTCACGAACGGCCCTGATATGCACTTTTGTTAGAAGGATTACGTACCAACAGTCTCACGGGTAAAGCTAATTATAGAGTAAGATAACAACGCTTGCCAGAAAATTGGATTACCTCTATCTTAATTAGCAAGAGATAAGTGCAGTGTAGGTATTCTATATGGTATATTGGTTGAATTAGAAGTATGTTCTCAAGATAACATAACGTACACTAGACGATGTTGTCTAGGCGATTATAAAGTGTTAAGATTGTAACTACCATTATCATGATTGAATGATCAACTTTTCACGTCAACAATAATGATTCAAGTTTGTAAATTCGAATATATATATATATATAACCTTCACCATTGAATATTATATAGGCTTTCCCACACATATGGGGGTATCCTCTGCATTATTCAACATTAAGTTGGCGTGTATTCAGATAAAAGTGAGTGAATTGTGGGGGGGGGAGATCAGGTACATTAGTGAGGTGGTCATTTCCCCTATACGCGCTAGCATGGGTGGTTGAATGTGGAAGAGAACAGTTGTTTAAAAAATGTGAAAAATATCATATTTTCATCACATTGACATTTGTGTTCTATTTAGACAAGCACTTGAGTTAAATATGTGCTTCTAATCACGTAAAAATAGCGATAAGACTTCGAAAATGTAAATGCCGTCCCAGCGGGTTCGTAATTGCTATCCACATGTCATCTACCTATCAACTCGACTGTTATGTGACTGATGTTGTGTGTATTTGTGTAGCAGAGCACAGGGCAAGGCGAATAGTGTTAACCGAAACAATATCGTTATCACCGTAACCTACTAGCTATATACATAGGGAGGAACGCTTGCCCGATTGACTAGTGAGCGTCCCCACTATTGTTAGGGTAACTTTCAACAAAAATTTCAAACAAAACCAAAATCGATCCAAGTTAACTCGCATTATAGGAATGACGGTATCAATGTTTTATAAAATATTCTATATTATGTGATAAACTTCTTGGGTACGATCCAATATCGAGATATGTGGAATATTATAGCTATGTCATAAAAGATACGCCTCGACCGGAACCTGCCGGTCAGCTGCTTTCCCACTGAGCTACCGAGGTATTACTCTTATGACATGGCAATGGAGTGGCGGCACTTTCTGGGGTTAACCCTATAGAGGGCTTAGATTTACCCAAGGTGTAACGATTATACGTTACTATAGGTATTTGTGAACTCTCTTCTACCTTCACCTAGGCATGAGGAATAATGTGATAATTAAACTTCTTGGATACGATCCAATATCGAGATATGTGGGATAGCCTATAATTATATACCTAGATATGATATACTCTGAGTAGTAAGTATAGCCATGTCATAAGAGTAATACATCGGTAGCTCAGTGGGAGGCAGCTGACCGGCAATCAGAAGGTCCCGGGTTCGAGTCCCGGTCGAGGCGTATCTTTTATGACATGGATACACATTCTATATTATGATCCCACATTCTATACTATGCTCAAGGGAGGCTGAAGAACACATTCCCCCTGTTTTAGAGGCGTTTTAGAGGCGTATCTTTAACGGTCTGAGATAAATTGATTCAGTTTTCACTAATTTGCTGACGAAGAATATACATGAATTTGAATTCTCGGGATTATAAAATATTGCAAAGTTACTGTTACTTCAGTGCTGTCACCATAATATGACAACTTGTGAAAGAAAATAATACGAACGACCGCCTGCTGTACCCCACATCACTGCATGCGTATGGTTCAAGCCTTCTATCTCTTCTTTAATACAAGTTTGTAGCGAAATTGTTCTTAGACAAGCATTTTCGTTCTTACATGGTTTGTCGCAGAGTCGGGTTATATATTTTTTCTAGATCAAATCTATTAAAATGATCAACAGGCATGGAGCAGCCCAAAACTGGCATTGTATATTGTAATAACTAAACAATTCCATTCTTCAATTGAGTAATAATCTAGTATTTCCAAGTTGTTGGGATTTTCTTTATATCAATAGGCTACAGTACGTGTACTACGTAAGAGCTACAATTAGCAACTGCTAATAAAAACTTCCATACAAAAAAATTATTCCAATTAGGCATTGTAATGAATAACCTGAATTTCAATGGCATAATATTTAGTTACCAATTTACTCAACTAGAAATATAACACTTATATTGATGAACAAATTCCAGATTGTTCTATAATGAAACAGACGCTCTACTTGCGGACAACCACTTGGGCGGATCGACACATCTGTTCGTAGTGCAAGCTAATAAGGGAAACGTGTAATCAGTTCGGTCAAATTACCTGACAGCAATTCCGACGGCGAACTATCCGTATGCTGGTGGTGTTGTACAGGGGGGCGGTCGCTCGGGAACTTCTTCCGCAGAAAGAAGACTATTATTATAGCTACTGGTTATCGCCGTCATGACAGTCATATCATGTGTTATCCCAAGTCCCGTAGGAGTCAAAGGAATTTACAGCTGGCTAAACCTGCCGTGTCGAGCTTCACCCAAGAATAAACGTCAACCAATAAGAATTCACGATTCAGGTCACATGTAAAATTTTAAATCCACCCCTTATCTCTTATACGACACACCTCTTTGTGAGATAAAACTCAATTCTGATCACACGAAGTAGGCCTATAGTTGTATTTCCCCGTGAAAGTTTTTTGTGTGAACGTTAAATACCAAGTAAATTACGTCTGAAGAGAAAATATTCCAACTTAGATGTCTGATTCGAGTAAATTGACGAAAATATATTTCAAAAAGTGACATAGATTACGAAACTACGGGTATAACTACATTGATTGAACAAGAATCAGTATTTTGTTCATACGCTTTACATTATCACAATGCACAAGTTCAAAAATACTCTGAATTGTCAAAGTGCATGTTGGCTCAACGTCAAAGGATACAGAATCTGAGCTCGCTGACAAATATTACAGGTCCATATTGAAGAATGATAAGGTCTGTACACATCGAGGAAATGTCTCCATCCATGGTTCTCCAATATGCTACTACAAGACGAATATATAAACAAATAAATACGTGACGTAATCAATAGACGTCACCTTTAATAATACATAAGCAGCTAGACATGCCAGCCGGTATATTTCAAAGTATCGGAAGGTTAGTGAACTCGACGCAAACAATTGAATGCTAAAGAGATGGGCTGAGGAGCTAGAACGCCAGATCTTTGAAGAATTAAAGTAATGGTAAGTTGCCAAAAAATATTGTCGTACAGATTTTCCTTTACCTACTATTTATAACTCATGTTTGAACTGAGAATTCAATTCGAATTTCTTAATTTACAGATCTGAATGTTGAATACAACTGACAAACGGCTTTTTGCAGCCCTCGTTAGTTCAGTCAGCTGAGGCACGCTTCAGACACTAAAGCAAACCGTTGGGCGTGGGTTCGAATCCCGCATAAGGCATGGGATTTTCAATTTTGTAAACGTCCTTTCACTCATCATCACTTCATAGTTTCATAATCACCTGCTCATTCGTACCCCCGTATAACCTAGCTGTTGGTGGGGTCGTTAAGCAAACAATAATCATCATCACAAACAGTTTTAAAAAAACTCAAAGAGCTGGGAGAGGGAGACGGAGATAGAGATATAGATATAGAGAAACAGAGATAGATAGAGAGAGAGAGAGAGAGAGAGAGAGAGAGAGAGAGAGAGAGAGAGAGAGAGAGGGAGAGAGAGAGAGAGCGAGCGAGCGAGAGAGAGAGAGAGAGAAAGAAAGAAAAAGAGAGAGAGCTTAAATCCCAGAAAACAATTTGAAGGAGTGTATTTGGAATATGAAGCGGAACGTCACTAATGAGTATTTGACACACACACACACATGTTGTTTCTTGTTAATTGGTTGTGGTTACTACAGTTCTTCTATTATAGACAACATCATTGTAGTCAGAAAGTTGAACTGTCAAATATACCATTTTCTTATCACTAGTTGGAAAAGCATTGCACCATCCTCCCCGATGTAGGGTAATCATATACGGCGATAGGAGAGTTTTGCTCTTCAAGAAAACTTTGAACATGCCCCAACGAGTTTTATTCTTATACTGCATCATTATTCGCATGAGTAAACCTATGTGTTGCATATTACTTTGTTACGAAATAGACGTAGCCGATCGTTGAAGGACATCACTACCCTGAAACTAGATTTCAACGGATAGTGACGATATTTATTTCATTAATTTCAGTAAGAACTAGAAATCATCATCTCAATTTCAAAAATTAAAATTTATTAATTTGTCCTCCAGAACCCGGCCCTTTTCTCTGAATCATGATGTACACATTATTCGATACGTTGTTTATACAGAATCGATAATGCCTTATGACGACAATGATAATGATCGACTCATGGTTTCTGGAGGACAAAAAATTTATTATAATTTCTGGAGTTGAGATGATGATTTCTAGTTTTCTCTAATATTGGGGAAATAAATACCGTCATGAATCATCAAAATCTAGTTTCAGTGTGGTGATGTGTTCAATTGAGCCAAATATTTGCGCTCTGCTTATGGCTAACTAATATGGCTCCGCCAAATAGGGATTTCTAATTTCAAGCCGGCAATTGATACGATCACACAATATGCGTTTTTTGCTGCAACGAATTGGACCAACAACAAGTGCACTCACTATTCATAGCTGCAGTGGATAGCCATATACAATTCTTGGTTTGTAAAGAACGTACCGGCACTTGTAATTCGGTGTTACTGTTGTCGGGAGATGAGGGTAGATCGGGTTTCGGTTCGATCGCCGCCACCGCCTACATTTACAGAGGTTTTCGTGGTCCATCTGTAGCCCATAGACAAATGCCGGGATAGTTTCACAATATGGGCCACGACAGCTTCCTTCCCACTATCCTTCCCAATCCCATTTCCAAATAAACCTGCAACTCATCTTCATATCTTATCATTGATCATTCATCCGACGCAAATAGATCTTTGTTAGCATTACAGTGCGTCGTTAAACCCAATATAAATTACAAAATAAATAATACAAAAGTGAGGAACGTTGACAAAAGATCAATATTTGTCCAACATTTTCAGGTCACTCTTTGTTTCCTACATAGACGCAGATGTGATCGCTCAATAACATCAATTTGGATGTACTGGCATGGAACAGGAAGAATTCTAAATTTAATGGAACACTATAGAGGTGGTGGGATTGAAACAATTGCTCAAGCAAAATGAAAGCGAGAAAGAGAGTAAGGCTCTCTTTTGAATCTCCAGATATACCTGGATTCAATACTGCCCTAAAGTTTCCGGCTGTTCTACTCGACTTACCGGGCCGGAAAAGCCGTGCAGCCGTATCAAGGTTTAGATTTGTTTGACACCGTGAGCCATAAGCTCAAGTTTTCACTATCAAAGAGGTGATCGTCTGATCGAAATAATGGCAGCGATTATATCATCGTCAATGAATTGAATATACATTTATATTACTTGATGAATCAATACCCAACATATCAGGAACGCTCAATTTAAAACCTACACTCGTACATTCTAAAGTGACGCAAACTATAATTCTATTATCTGTATCGTCTTTGACGATTCGGTTGCATCATAGTCTACATTCTTGTGAAAAACTAAAAACATACCATTTTTTACAGTAAGGCATGTATATTTTGTGTCGAACATTTAACTGAATCGAGCAGAATGAAACATTCATGTGTCGTAGCTCGTATCGTCCCAAACCAGATTAACCTAGTGGAATATTCGATCAATCACGGGTTCAAGGCATGCATATATCTCATCAGAACGCTGAAAGCATGCCACATTATACACAGGGCTTTTACCGTGACGCCCATTCAACATCCTGCTTTTCACTATCTTATATTGAGTCACAGGTAAGAGGTAACCGACCTGAGGCAAATTACGATGATTTCTGTTGATAGGTGCACACACTAATACAGAAAAAAAAGCAGTCAAGGAGTAAACTTATAAACACCTTGCACGCAGGGCCGTGTCCAGACATGTTGCGCCGTTAGGCCCTAAAAATCATGTCCCTAAAAATTTTGGAATCGAGCCCCGGTCACCTGAATGAGGGTGCAGCTTGCTAGCCACTGGTAAAATGATATTCACATCCGAGAGCAATATATGAGCTTTCAAGAGAATTCACCGAACCAAATTGTGCTTGTGAGCTAATCGTTATACAGTGATAGGTATATGTACACTCGCGGTCGTATCAAATGATTTTTTTCCGAAATCCATATCCGAATTTGAATTGAATCCACGCAAATTTGATTGCTGATATTATTATAGCCTCTACGTGGAGTGCATGTGTACATTTTAATATAGTTTTAGCGCGTGTAATGTCAGTAAAATTCATTTATGATTCATTATAATTTCTTTCAATCGACCACTTCATGTGACCGCGATTGTACAACTTCAACCAAAATAAAATACCTTTTTCTGCCTGTCTGATTCAGTCAGTCTTGTGATATTGCTTAGAGAATTTGATAGGTCAATCAACTATTAAGTATCAGGCAAATAGATGATGGTATTTTACTTTTGGTGCACACAGGCAGTACACGTCCATGAAGTATTGAATGTGTGCATATTATAATAATCAAGTTGTTTGGTCCCTACACGGAGAGCTATTGCTTTATAAATGTGTACATCCATAAGGGACTTCGGCACGGAAAGTTGTAGTAACTATGGCTGATGGAGCTAATTTTATCTACTTGAGCACTTCCACCGTTTATTGCGAGTCCCTTTTCGACGTAAGAAGCCAACAATAATTAGCTTTATTGTTTTATTGTAATAAATAATTAAGGTTTGATTCAATTAACACAATATCCATGACTCACTTATTTTAGAGAAGATATGAGCTAATTACGAACAATCGCAATCCTATGATTTACCATACCACGAAACAAGTTTGCGGGTAGCGAGTATTTTGTTTTAGGAAGCAGCTCAAGCACTATAGGCTGAAAATGAAAATATAAATGAAGTTACTATGTGGTGTTAACATGGTTCTTGAACACGAAGTTCTGGAAAATATATATATATATTTTTAATTTTAGACTACATAAACCAAACTGTACAAAATAAATGGTAGAGGAGTATAGATAAATACCAAGATTAGGAGGTTTACTATATTGTATAGATCTTATTTGGTTTCTGCAGTCTGATGTAAAAAAAGTAATAACCCTATGATCGAATCGGGTACGGTGAGCAACGAAATTAAATTTCCCGTACACAAATCCAATCCCCTCGCCTTTTGTCTGCAATTAGTATCAGGTTCCGAACGCTAGAAAGCGCGACAAACGGGTTTGATTGTGATTGGCTATCGCCAGCCTGCTTCTCGCGCTCTCTGGCGTTAGGAACGTCATGCTGATTGCAGACAGGCAAAAGGATTGGACGTGGAAGTAAGGGAAATTATTGTCTATGGTTTTACCTTCAAATTATTCACCATTTATGTTTAGTCACTTGTGAGAAAAATCACCGGCGAATGCACCTCGACATTGCCGCCAGTGATAAGTCGGTCTCGTATAGGAAGGTGAGCCTTTGTTTCAAAGTATCAAAGGAATACGACAAATTTACCAATATGCCCTAATCATACAAACATGTAAAAAAACTTCTCCCTTAGATAAGTGCAGCAAGAAATAATATACTATATATTTTACTATCTGTTTACAATATAGGCCTACCTCACAGGCGGTCAATTTGCACTTGGTAAATCAAAGTTATTAATTATTATAGTTCCGAAAAGTTATTGGTAATGGCGCATTTCAGGATACGAAACCAAAAATACAAAAATAAATATAATAATATTTAATCCGTAGAATCTTCTATGTGAGGGCATTGTCAAAAGAAGTGTGTTTAGTAATTTGAATTCCACACAAGCCGTCAAGAGGAGCCAACACCTTTAATGCACTGCACTGACGGCATCGAACAACTTTCTATGTACAATTGCGGTCACATAAAATCGTTCAATCCGAATTTAAAATTTAAAAAAATCTAAGCGCATTCAATAGTTAATATTTTCACAGACTATGGGTGAAGTGCGTATGCACATTGTCTTCTTGTTTTAGTGGGTACAATATGAGTATTTTTTCTTCTGGATGCATTTTACTGTAGCTTGATCGACCACTTTGAGTGACCCCAACCGTACATTGATCTGCAAAAGTATAATAAGTAGGACACCGAACGAAGCTCCAGGCTCCAACCTTCAACCACCAACACACCTATACGTAGAATGACTTTTGAATTTGCACTAATTAAATGCCTAAAAACTGTGATGAAACAGTAATCAAATCACAATGGGTGGGCCTACCCTACAGCTAAATTATTTTCTATTGATTGATTATTGTTTGTTTAACGAACCAACCAACATCTAGATTATTTGTGTGGGGGGGGGGGGGAGGGGGTACGAATGAGCGGATAATATTTGAATAACTGTAAAACCTATTACTTTGAACCTATGAATAAAATGTAAAACTCATGAATGAATGTAGAACCTTTGAATACACGCCTGATTTGATCTCAGTTTCCATAAACCATAGATCCTCGGTTCGTGAGCAGGTCGAGACGCACCGTTTTCTAAATCGTGTCGCACCCCCCGGTCGACTTGATGGTATATATAGTGTGTGATTAAATTCGACGGCAGTTTAAAATAATTTCTACACAACAAGTTATCGGGATGGTTGAAAAAAATGCACAGATATCCAGTGGAAGAATATCGTCAATTGTTACTTAGAACATACATTGAAAGCACGAAAAAATACAAGGCCACTGATCTCGCGTAACCTACTTTAATAATCTGTAGCTTACGTGTGTGATACCAATTGTTATCAAATTCAATCCCAGCAAAAAGGTTGTAAGTACAAACTACAATCCATAGATAATAGAAGTCTTGCAGTACACTGACAATATATATTTATAGGCCTTTTATATTATATACATACCCTATAATTACTTATTATTACTTATAATTAGTTTTGCAATTAATTCACTTAAAACCAAACTATTTATGAATTGAATATATTAAATGGAAATATTCAAGAATATATAAATTGGATACATCGATTTTTTAGAAGTATACAGAGTATAAACACGTGTCAGTGTCTCTTCTGTGATGTATTGTGTGATGTATCTGTGTTTGTATTACAGCAAATAATATTTACCTGTCGTCGCTCGATCGTATACCACCACTTCCAGGACAAATTGTACAAAAAGTGGAATAAATACTAATCAGTACTACTACTAAGTACTACTAAGTACAAATTGCTGGTTTCCCGAGCTATGTTTCATGCGGAAGGAAAAATAATATTGCTTGGGTTGCAAAACGTTCAAAAAGCATTTTCAACGAGCTCACAATATCGTTCACGCATGGTAACAAAATTATCTGTCGGCAGTCATATATATAAAATTGTTTTGTTACGGAGAACAAATGAAACTTACTGTAACAATATCATTTTATGAGTGTAACGATTATATAATGTGCCGGTATTTGTTGTGAAGTATAATCTCTTCATATTATTTAATAATTCAGTGTTCATAGTACTTGTTGACGAGGTATTCTGGCCTATAAATTATGACATAATTATGAAATACATAATATATTAATGAATAACATGGATTATTTCATTATCCAACAGGTCGGGCTCGAACCGTGCGCGGTTATGTCAACACTGCCTTCGCTACTTGATATACCATGATACACTTGTAAAAAACAATTGAAACAAGAAATATGTTTCTGAATATATCAAAAACAATTGAAGCGGTGTTAAAAAAACTTCGGTGCTCGGCACAACGTGATCCTCAAACGGAAATACGATCCCAGTTCGAAATTCTAAATTAAATCTTACAGCATGAGTTCAATCGGGTCAGCCTTCAGATGAAAACAATCTTAGATTTCCCAACTACCATCAAATGGCTGACAGATATGATAGGTGTACCAGAAAAATAAAGTAAAATGCCTACATCATCATGTAATTAAATTTCATCTACATATTTCAACTATTTTCCAGTTCGATCGGATTCGGATCAATTATTAAAGAAAACTCGAGACATATTTACACCCGTCACTCACTCATCCAACGATGCGTACATATATAGTGCTCTTCTATAGTTTAGCTATCTGTTAGATAATCAAGTATCTGATACACAGTGACAGCGTCACAAGACAATGCATTACGCCGGAATCGATCCCCAGTCCGTGCGGGCCCGACCACAACACGATACACCGTGGGGGAAGGAGGGGGGGGGGGGGCAAGAGACACAACAGGTCTGCCACGATAACAAAAAGAAATTACACCTCTTTTCAGATATGTACACTCTCTTTTCACACTGACGAACAAAATACTACAGCGTCCATTTGATCACAATCACTTGGAATGACGCCGGCTTGCAATTAACACCACGCAGTCACTGTACAAAAGATGTACGCGACGGGCTCAAGTAGAACAACGCGGTGCATACACATCCGCATCTCACGGATCATAACGTTGATTGCCTTACCGACAGATGGGCCGTTACAGTAACGACGCCTCACCAGATCCGACTGACACGACGCCGTCTGTCACCAGCGTCGCAACTCTTTTACCCCACAGTATTTGAAATTGAGTCTTCGATTACTCCCATCTAATTTAGCAGTAACCATCGGAGATTGACATTGTAAAACACATTTTGGCGCCACATTGAAAAAGTCGTATGTATCCACTCTTACCTATCAAATATTGAACTTGTATTAGGTAATAGTATAGGATATATATAATCTAAATGGAAACATTGTTATTGGAAGTGGTGTAACGCGCAACGGATAAGGTGACGTATCGATACAATAAAAAAAGCTCATCTGTTGACAAGTTTTCAATGGAGGCCTAACCCGATTTATGTGGAAAATAAAAATCAATATAGCTACTAGCGTCGTCGATAAGTCGCACGCGTCAAATACCACTCTAATAGTCGAATGGCAATCTTCGATTCGCTCTTCATAAGAAGAAAGTTGCACGCGTGGTGGGCTTGTGGCCGACTGCCATGTGCTGGCCCACCTGGCACCTAGCCTTAGCTGTTCGCTAAATATAGGTACTCCCAGGCTAGAATACGTTTTTACTACTAGAAGTTCCACACAACAGCATAGGAGAATGCAACCAGAAACATGACTTGGTAGAAACACTTGTATATGTTTCTTGTTGTGTTCTTTTTTCACGTCGAGTTTTGATTTTTAAAGTTGGCGTCATTGATTATGTTACAGCACAAAATATTCCGATTTCTGAATTGGCCGAGGCACATTTTTGTTTCAATACCGGTACTACAAGAATCTGGAAAATAGTATTAATTCTTTGTACTGCAGAAACAGGGATATAAACAATAGGCATTTTTCACGTCTGAGCTCTGTTTATGAATGGCCAATATCAACGAGGCCTAGGACCGATGTGTTTGTGAATAATACATATTTCATGACCATTTCGCAACATTCTATTTGACTATTTTATATGTTATACATAATTCATCAAGTCTCATGATTATGCACTATTATAAAAATGAAATATTCAAATTGTTGTAGAAAATGAATCATTTGACGATTTTTATAACGCTTCCAAGATCAGGCTAATCCAAATTAATGTAAGTTTCCTTACGTACTGGTAGGATATTGAAGAATTGTTTTGTATTGTGGCTTGCATGATATCGTGATGGGACTCGAGGACTTGGATGAATGAGGACTCTTCAGGATTCACATAGGAGCCGCAGAGTATACTTGTGAGTGAATCGTGAGTCAATAGTCGTAGACAAAAGACATGCAGATGTTGCTTAACGACCCCACCAACAGAAAGACATTCAGGAAAAGAACAAGAGCATATTGGTTGATGCAAAATATGACTTACAGAATAGAGAATCTGTTGCTAAACACTACTATTTCAATCAAGACTACAGGTATCTAACATTTAATACATCTGATTATAACATGTGTAACACTGATTTGCACATATTCAATCTGTCCCCTCAAAACGGCCTACAATGGACCAAATTCAAAACTACATTCCAAGTCTTAATGGAAGTCACCTGTATATGATATTTAAGAATGCACGGGCAGAGAAATCGACAAATTTAACCAATATTGGAAAGTGCAATTATAAAAAAGAAAAAAAAGTACGACTAATAATTAACGAGCTTGACCCTTCATTCTTAAGGCGTTCCCAGTCTCCGTAGGGAGAAAAGTACCCACCAAAGGGAATTCAACAGATGCACGATCATAAAACTTCAACAGTGCAAGCAAGATATACAATCACAAATACATCCCAAAATGCAGACAATATTTGTCGTAACTGCTAATGACTCAAATTGTATAACAACAAGGTGGAAAGATCACTTGCAACGCTCGATATTTTTACCATCGATTTCTACCTCACCATGGACCGATACAAACAAGATACAAATAATTTAATGCGATTGTTCATCACGGCTATACAGTATTGTAGGAGGTAACGGAAAGCCGCTATGACCGTTTGTATTTTACATTGGCACAAAAATGTTACGCTCTGGGTAGGTCCCTCTCAACTCGCGTAGAGGCCTGATGAGTGTGTTGCTGATTGACCCCACCAAGTAAATTGGAGATACGACTGAGTGAATACATTAGTTTTAGTTGAACCGTGTTTTTCATGAGGTACTAAATTGGCCGACGTGTGTTTCGTCTTCTGATCTCAGTTCTCAATTCTTAGTGTGTGTGTTCTTAGTTTCCTCATCAGCGTTTACATCAACCAGGTGTCCTAAATAGCTGCCGACGAGACCCATGCACACACAGATCAGGAAGATCACTCCATGGATACGAAGCGAGGTGTTACAGTTCAACTGTCATTTTTCTAAAAGTGTTTTTTTTTTGTTATAAAAGGGAATTGGTCAAGGCCTAGATTTTCAACATATGCAAACGTATCATAATGAATTGCATAAAAAAAAATGGAGCAGAAACATGGAAATATAGGCCTATGCCTATTGAGGTGTAATTATAGGAAGTACCATAGAATATTATAATTTAGACCAATATTTTGAAGAAGGAGAAGAAGAAGATCAAGATAATGAGAAGATTCAAGATTTTTTCTCCCGACTGTGAATGTTTGAATTGTTTTCTAACCCTGAAATTATTACCTTAGTTAAGATTTGATTTGTTTGTTAAATGAGTTATAATATTTTAATCATTCTTTGGGGTGGTAAGATCGCCCTCGTGGTGCCCCGTTAAAACGATCTAATCTTTGATCCATAGCCTTAATTGGGGAACAATGATTTTGTATCAAGTTTCGATGTTATTAAAAAAAAAAAAAAATTGAAAATGATGCTAATTTCAAATAAAATCAAAATCACAAAATTTAATGAAATATAATGCAAAATGCGGAAAATTGAAGTAAATTGTGAGATTTGTGACTGACAATTAAAGCATATCGGACCTTAAAATTTTAGTCAAGTACCTTTAAATCAATGGTCATACGAAGTAAAATGATTTCACAAAATTACGCAAAGTTGTCCTTTAATATTGAAGCAAATTTGGCCGTAAAATGTGTGTAACGTAGAGGAATTTTAGCGTACAAGAGTGTGCATGAACAAAGGCACATGAGCATATTGTTTCCTAGGCGCGTGGGCTTGACTCTCCACGCTATCGAGAGCGTGAAATACGCTCCACGCTGACTAAGATCTGCGGCCGTGTGCGTTACCATAGTGGCATGCGGGTACAAAGAAATCAATGCACACAAAACTGTCACACGCTGCACGCCCAATGTGCATTGGTTTCGATGTAACATTTTTAAAAGTGGGGCTGCGCTATTATAGAAGGGTATTACTGAGAATAAGTTTTTAAGAGATGGTCACACTCAACATAAAAATTACAAAATGCTAAAAACATATAGAGAATGATTACGAATCTTATGACGTATGCCTACTTGTATATACTGTAACCGTAACATGAAACGTAGCACGAGCGATGAGCATATATGTAAACGTATAGCATTTAGCATATATGTCATATTCAACGTTGTAATTGAAAGTTGAATATATTACCAGAATGGGCAAACTATTATCTCGTCACTTCTGAATCATTAGGCCTACGATTTCACGAAATGCACGCACACCTATTTTGGTTGTAAAAAAAAAAAACTGCTCATGCCCGCGGCTGTTCAATCATGAACTGGAGTCGATTGAACGAAATATCATTTTTTTCATGACAACTTTTGATCGGTTTGATCTTATATTAAAAAATCATCTGATAAGAGAGAAACACAGGTCTCTTTGATACCTTCAAACTGATGAGAAATGAAACTAATGACCATGGATTCCAACATTTTCACACGTAGGCCTATACAGCTGAAACACGAGTTTTTATTTATATTGGGTTAAGGACGCACTGTACTGATGACAAACGATCTATTGGCGTCGATGAATGATATGAGATGATTGGATGATGAAATGGAAGGTTATTTCATCAGGTGTTTTTGGATAGTGAGAAGGAATCGGTCGTGGCGTGTTGTTAAGGAACCATCCCAGTATTGACCTGGACGAATGACGGTTAGGTGTCAGTGATATTTTAAAGTAGCTTAAAAATACATCATTATATATCGATCTACAGCTAGCAATGCGAGTAATGCAATGAAATCCCTTGTTTCAGAAATTTCGAAATTTCGTTTAGTACACATATCGCGAAGCATGTAGATCCATTCTACCTTCCCAGTACATCAGTTCGGATGAGCCTGACATTTTTTGCCTGTTATCCTGATTACACCACAATGCATATTCAATGAGCTAGAGGTAGGACTGTCAAACTATTCACACCTCCACGATAAGTAGCATTATGCATGATGCATCAGGGCGAGGATAAAGGTGGTGACGAGTTCTAGTTGTTGGGCGGTTAGTGTGAATAAAAAATATTTCATGTCATATTCGATCGAACAAATCTGGCTTCCTCCCAAAACTCATTCCTGTGTCGTCTCTATACAGTTCTATTTTCCAATAGGTTAAAATAAAACTATTAATGTATGTTCAAAGTTATAGAATTATCTCCGTGACCATGACATACAAATAACGAACTATACACAGTACACACATGGGCGTCGGCAGAAAGAAATTTAAGGGGGGGTAAAATATACCAAATTCGAAAATGAACACGTCCCAATGGGAGTGGGGGGAAGGGCTCCCAAGGGGATTTTTCCAAATTCCATCATTTTATGGTGTTTAGGGAGGTTTTGTGACTATTTAATTAGCTTTTGATTTTTAGAGAGAAAGAAGACAGATAATGTTGAATTGGTTGAATTTTATGCAAGTAGTTGATCCTATTCATCTTTTCAAATATTTCATCATACAAAATAGCTAAAATGAGTTATTAGAATCTGATTGGTCTGTATGATACCAAATATCAAAATTTCCAGGAAATAAGAATAGGCCAATAAATCATATTCGTCATTCGTCATCCACCCCAGTCACATCAGACTCATGACCACCCGCGTAACAAGACATGATAAAATATGTCACCGGTACAGTCGGTACTTACAAAGTTTCGAAAAACATTACAATTTTTCAAATAAATTTCTGCCTGGTCCCAGGGGGGGGGAAGTGCACCCCCTTGCCCCCCCCCCCCCCCCCCCTGCCGACGCCCATGTACACATACACCTCCAGAAGGGATCATATATTCAAACAATATACAAACCAGAGAAAAATTAAATACATATGTCAATATGTAGGCCTATACTTCACTCCTGAAAGTCTTAGAAAGTCATTCTATGAATTATCTTGTGAAAGTGAAGTCCTTATTTCACACACTGGAAAAAAGTTATTCGTTTTTTTTCTTTTTTTTTTTCTAGAATGGTGCTTAACGACCCCACCAACAGCTAGGCTATACGGGGGTACGAATGAGCGGGTGATAATGCAACGATGAAGTGATGATAGGTGAAAGGACATTCACAAAAACCCATGCCTTACGCGGGACTCGAACCCACGCCCATCGGTCACTTCAGTCTCTCAAGCATGCCTCAGCTGACTGAGCTAACAAGGGCGGCACGTTATTAGTTCATGAAATTATCTTCCAGTTTTCCAGCGATCAACGTTAAAATATGCGCCAACATTATTGGTTTATTACCACACCAGACTGGGATGCTGTATAATATTGTGGAAAATATCGATTAAGACTACTTTGAGGTGATGACTCCAAGAAAAAAATCATATAAACTCCCAAATTTTTTCCCGAGTTCGAGGATATTTCAAGGTTAAAAAATTGCAACGTTTCAATCAAATAACTTTGGCGGTTTTCGAAAAAAAAATTATACATTTTCAAACTCATCTCTCAACACGTACACCACCGTCTATTATATTTTCCTGGTGATGTATACTCAAGGACATAAGTAGCACATTCTTACTTGACGACAAAACCATTTAGAAGCGAAACTAGTATTTACAACTTAAGTCTATACAGTTCAAGCCAAGCGGGTGTTACCGGTGTAGACACTTTTTCTTAAAATGTATGTTAGAGAAGATAAGATTAGAAGCGTCAAGTTTCTTTTCTTTTCCAAGAGCATGGTTTGAGTATGTTATCTATTTGCCTTACAAATGCAACACTCAAAAGTGAACGATTGTTGTGAAACAGTTTCACCTACTACCAGCTAAAATTCAGTGTGGTATTTGTAATTTAAATTACACTCGAAAAAACGAATTACTTTCAACAATGTAGAATGAGTATTACATTTTTGCCTGAACTCAACGTGTTACGTCAAAGTTATTGATACGGTATGACAATTCTGCATTAAGATTCGACTCATTAAAGAATCGAAACTTCAAAATGACGTACCTAATTTGCAATTTACTGAATCTCGAGAAA
This sequence comes from Brachyptera putata, assembly GCA_907164805.1. NCBI lineage: Eukaryota > Metazoa > Arthropoda > Insecta > Plecoptera > Taeniopterygidae > Brachyptera > Brachyptera putata. The sequence continues at coordinate 21,009,310 of OU015463.1, read as the reverse complement.
ATATTCAGCGTAAGTTTGTTCAATGAGGTTGCATCAATAAACATAAGAATATAGGCCTACAACAAATTAGCAAGTTTCCATCTTTTTTATTTTTCACGTGTTTTCGATAATCTTCACTCTAGTTATTACCTCGACGATTTCTTTTCAAATTGAAATATTTTTTACTTTTGTACCTTTTGTTAATTATACTGGATAATTGATATAGAAAAAACAACATTTTTAATCATTTTCTTCCATACGGTTTATCAGATTCATGTGCAAATTTGTAATTATGTGTTTCACTGTGATCAAAGTGAATAAAAATTAAATTTATACGAGATTCTTTAAAATTTTGAACTAATTATTCTCGAAAGGTTCTATTTTTCTCCAAAACTATACAGTTGTATACGCCAGCCTGTCCGAAAGAAAATCTTGTTGATTAAACAAACTGCATGTTAGGCATGTTCACAGCACGTATATGAACAGTAAAACGAGAAATATGAACAGTAGGCCTAAAACGAGAAATATGAACAGTAGAACGAGAAATATGAACAGCAAAACAAGAAATAAGAACGAATCCAATTGTCACTCTTTCAAGCTCGTTCTATTATGGTGATAAATGTTTATACAAATTGCCCAATTCGATAATAACTGATATGTCACGCATGAGCATGTGACGTTAAACGATTTTAGAAAGTCAAATTTGTGATATTCCTGTACCTCGATCGTACCTAGACAAGAAAATGTGAAACTTGTTTTTAAAAACGGCACACATGTGAGAATAATCAATACTTGGCAGTTAGATCGAAAGTAATTATACATTCAATTATAGCCTTCAATTATAATTTAATTAAACTCAAATAATAATTCAAGTGTCGAGATTTCAAGTACCTTGATTCACAATCAAGAATCGACTTGAAATACTTGGCTCACTGCACTCAAACCACCATGTAATTGCGACTGTTTCTTCGCTCTTGGTATAAACTGTCAAGTTTGCCGTGAAGAAGAGTGCGATTAGCCAAATATTTTCAGTCAATTGTGAACACCTTCCTACAAGAGTATTTACAATTATACCATCATTGAAGTCTCCAGTTCTAATAATACTTTCGATCTAAATCATATAAAACTGTCGTACGCGGGAGTATTTGTACGGCTCGCTTTGGACTCAATTTAGCTCCCGATCTTTGCATAATTGTTTTGGTGGAGATTATCACTTCTTTGAAATATTATGATACAATAAGTATAAGTGTCGGTCTATACTACGAGACAGGTACTTCTCTGCCTGCGAAATCGTTCATTATACACAATAACAATTTCAATCGACTATGAAACGTTGAAGAATATTACATTTGATCAACACGCATCAGTTTTGGTTTGATGCGAACGATGATAGAAATTAATTGTGTTAGTTCCCCATTTAAAATTTTGATTTTGAATCTGCGAATATAAATTGGAAACACATACTTAAAAGGGCTAAAAGTGTACGCAATTCGGTTTGCAATCGTCATTTACGCAATTTTCTCATTATAATGATACACGTCACATTTCATGATGCGTACACGTACACTGGCGTTCACAGTAACTGGTCGATCAAGCCACATTTAAATGCATTCTGAAGAAAATATACTGACATCATACGTAATGAAGCTACTATATATATAATGTACGTACGCAATCCAAGTATATAGTTTTGGGAAAAATTAGCGTAGATTTTGTTCAATAAATTCAAATTCCTGATTCTTTTTCTTTCACTTGACATATTTTTTGAAATAAATTCGAACTACAATAAGAATGAGATGTCATTAATACTTCCGGCTCAAATAATAATAATTCGCTACTGGTTTTGAAATTATGGATCATGCATCTTGATTATCAGAATCTCATCACATAATGAATCTGGTTAAAACATCGATATTCGGCTTCAGAATAACTATTTACATTTTTGGCCATTTTAAGCCCACTGTTATGGTGATAGTAATTATAATATTGTTAAAATACTATTACTTCTAAATAATTAATTTCCGGCTCACATATGCAATTGTGTTTCAAATACAGGGCCTAGATGTGAACACAGACCTATATTGCAGCTTTAGCGCATTTCAAAATCAATAAATCAGATTAAATTACATTACTTTCGGATTCAAATAGTTGATTTACAGCTCGAAATACAATTGTTGAATATTTATATATAGATACAAACATAACTCCACATGAGAAATTCAAATTTTGTTAATTGATAAAATCGTTAAAATACGCCTAAAATGACAATACTTCCTGTTTTGAGAAGTCACTTCCAGATAAAAAATGCATAAAGTACCTCATCATCAAATGGATCCACTGCATACATTCCCTGAAAATGACAATGAGTTGAGCTGTATCTTCTTGGACCATAAAAGGCCTAGCCGAGTTCTTAGATTTCGACTGAAGAATAACCAACCGCACCAGTACGCTTTTGACAGTAGGCCTACTATAACTTTTCACGCATTCAACGATATATTACTGAAATTTGGTAGGAATTGGGTTGTGTGCTTTTGATTGTTGAATAAAATCGTTCAGTTTTGGAGATACAATATGTTCAAACCCCGTCTTGGGCGTAATTCAAGCAATTCGTGTCAAGTTATGTAGTAACAGTATACGTGTAAATCAATGGCTGCGCACGATACCTGGCTCCCGCCAAGCTGCCACTCGTCTATGTAAAATTAAATTGTTGGATCTCATTGAACTATTGACATATTGGATGTAATTTTTTCTATTGGGCATTTAAATTTCTGCGAGTCGTAAATAAACACTGCATGCCATTTTATCATCTAATTGCATATATTGAAACAAGGTGAAGAAATTATGTTAGAAATCTAAGGACAAGATTGAAGTAACGCTATACCTATTATGGTGGTCAGTACACTATACGTCCTTGCTAGACGTACACTTGTGGTCATATTAAATGGACTTACCCGAAATATAGACCTACATTCAAATTTAAATGAAATCTACTCATAATTCAGTCAATTTTCCACTCATTTTCTCACACACTGTACGTCCAATGCGTATGTACATTGTCTGCTAGTTTTAGACCGTATTATGCCAATACATTTTTTTCGAGATGCATTCTAATAGGTCTTGGTCGACCACTTTATGTGACCGCAAATGTACATTTGCGCCACATGAAATGTATTTTTTCTAAATTGAAATTAAATTCGAAATATAATCTAACCGCATATTTTACCGCTGATTTTTTCATGAACTGTACGTGGAGTGCGTATTTATGTACACTTGCGGTCACAAGAAATAGTATTTTCCGAATTAAAATTAAAATTTACTGCACTTTTCTCATCGACAACACGTGCAATGTGTATGGACATTTCGGCTAGTTTTATAGTACGTACAATGTATGTAAATGTCATTGAAGATTCACTTCAATGTCGCTTGAGCAAGCACTTTTACGTGACCGCAAGTGTACGAGGTCTACTCTAGTTTTAGTGCGTATACTGAAATGTTGGAACAATTTCTTCTTGTTGCATTTTAATGCGGCTTGTTCAACCACTTTTTGTGACACCAAGTGTATACTGTCAATAAATGCCTCTCAACAAAACGTCCAAGACTCAACTTCTTCGCTAATTAGTGGAAATAATGCAGACCATTCTCGAATTATTTAACTTGGTTGAAACATCTGACTGTTTTGGGGGTCATTAGACGTTAGATCAGTGCTGAATATTATTTTTCGGATGGTGCTTCCCAACCTCACTATAACAGCTAGGTTCAATGAAATGATGAAGTGATAAAAGAGGTGAAAGGACGTTCACAAAATCCAGTTCCAAATGCGGGACTCGAACCCATACGCTCACTTGACATCATTTTCTGAAGCTGCGCATCAGATGATTGAGCCACGGAGCCCACGGATTGAGCCTGAATAATAATATTGCGGCCATTCTCCCAACTTACGAACAATTAGAAAAATCTAAATCTAAAACGGAAAATTCAAGCTCTGATTTAGAAATTACTTTTGTTGGAGGTGGTCCGAAGGTGGTGAAAAGCTTGAAACAATTTCCCTGCTATTTTCTTTCTTGAAAAGGGTGTAAAAAGGTACAATTTGTACACCAATAAAATTAGAGTACATACTCGTTTTCACGATTAATGAAAATAACTTGTTCCTCATCAGAAATTTGCACGATGTCTCAAATCTTTCAAAAGATATTACATATAACAGCTGATAGTTCACTAACCACGAACAATGAAAACTTCACATCCAATCTGTGATATGTTCAATCCAGAAGTTGTACGCCCGGCGAGTGCACGCTCTCCATTCGAACTAAAAGACATAGAAGGTACAAGGACCGATATTACTTTGTACCCCGACGACCTTTCTGCACGACTCCCTGCAGTTCATGACGTTCGACTTGATATTTTTTTTTTTTTAATAACATCGAAACTTGATACAAAATCATTGTACCCCTATTAAGGCTAAGGATGAGAGTAGATATAAAATACGACTTGATATAAAATATTATACGATTTTCCGGGAAAAGCTGTGTTTTGTGAACTTTTGGACGAAATCCATAAGTTGACAGAGTGTCTTCTGTTTTTGTGCTCAAGCCAAAAACCAATTTCCCTACGCTAGGGCCTGACACATACGAGAAACGTTCCTACTCGGCTCTATCGTGGAAACGACGACGCGATCTATGCTATGAGTAAGTGGAATGCTTTCATTTGCGATGTCTCGCAACTACTCGAGCTTGATTAAGCTTTATTCTCGATATCTTGGGTGACGAAGGAGACCAACTACAGTCACAAAGCGTAGGCTTGAACGGTCTATGATTAAAGTATTGATTCTCGAAATGACAATAAAATAAGCCGTGTAATTGTTTTACTTCCTCACTGCGTATATTCTGGTAACCATGTAATTATCTCTTCAATAAAAATTGTTTATACGGTGACAAACTAAATCCTATCATTAATACATGATAACAATATGAACCATGGAAATATTACACATAATTCTTCATACGATATTTATTGTTGACTGTAGAAACGGTCAATTTCTATACTGTTCAACATAATCTTTTATTAATCGATGAAAAAAAACTACATTTAAAATGCACGTATATGTTGCTCGTGCTATTGATATAGACTACTTTCAAAAACAAGAAATGGTAGTGGTACGGTTGTATAAATATATTTTTATATTTTTTTTTTTGGGTTAACGACACTGTGTCATGATATTTATGATCTGATGCTGTCGGTGATTCTTGAATGAGATGAGATAAAAAATTGTCATCACTTTTTCATTTTTTGGAACAGTGGTAGCGATCGTGGCCTATTTTCAATGAAACATCCCAGTATTCACTTCAACGAGACAGAAGAAAAACAGGAAAATCTTTGTCAAAATGGTCGACCATTGCGGGAATCGAAACCCGGTCTCCTGAATGACGATTCAGCTTTCTAGAAACTGATCAACAAGTCTCCGTATTTTGTTGTAAATAGAGGTGGGAGTATTGCAGTGTTGTTAAACTCACCGATTGCCTGCACCAAAGTAGGCCCGATCTTATCTCTGGGTCATCGAGATCGAGGGTGGTGGTGAACTCTGGAAAGACGAATACATATTTGGTTTGAGAGATCAAGCAGTTACAATTACATTTATCTCTCTTTATCTACTTACAGAACACACTGAACTTCAACCCCAATCATAATTATGTATTGTCAATCAATCAATCAATCATTCTAGAACCAGATTTGTAACAGCTAATTACTCTCCCCGGCCTTGGCTGCGTTGTCGTCATGTCTCGGCAATACCTAGACGTCGTTGTCAGAAAGACATGCCATGAGGAAGGCTCACTTTTATCAACACTTATTTTCAGGTAATTTTAAATGCGGCACGCATATGTAATTTCAAATTTCGTTTAACACACTTTCAGTAGGCCCCCATATCAAATGCTAAAATTTGAAAAATTACGAGATTGAAGAATGAATCATTTTAAATATTTTTGTCATAAACCCAGTACCGTACATCAAAGTTCACCTCGTAAGATGCCCTCAAATAATATAATATTAAATGTTACTTTTCGTTTTGTTCTGTCAATTCATTTAGGGTTATTGTTAATAGCTCGACTGCTGGTCTAATTTGATATTTGTCCTGCAGTTAGCCCTCGCCACATCTCATGGCACATGCCTTATGTTTATACGAAATGAAGACTGCATTCGCTGGACTATACATAAAAACATTTCCAGCTAACGCCAGTCAATCTACGATGTATACTCAAATAAATTACTCTGTCGAAGACTAGAATGTCATCCTGGATAAGGAGATTTATTGAAAACTAAATTTCAAGTAACATGAAGATATACCATTTAATTCACGCAAATAGACAAGTCACAGTCACATTATGATCGTTCTGACTGCAATCTGGTCGATACGGCCGTTTTTGCACTGACCTGCATCAACTATAATACTGCATTGCATTCTAGTAGGAGATTTACAATCTCAGTTTATTGCTTAGATCAACTACCTAATACGTCGATCTAAAATGAAGAATACAACGTGTCAAAGACGAATAAAAAATAACTAGTGGAATATTCAATGACTACCGGTATCTTCTTCATTCGCATCCCAATGTCCTAAATGAGACACACTATTTCCTTTCTAGAACTGCCAACTATTGCTGAAAAGACTATAAAGACGACTGCTTCATCACCGAGTGCATTGCCAAGGAACTGGCATCACATGCATGCAGATGACATAAGTGGCTATACGCAAGAAGAAGCCAAAGATGAGTGTATAGATTTGTAGTGAAGCAGGCTACATAATTGCATGCAATAAAACGAGTGTGCACATAGAAACATCTATCTTCTATTGAGGGTCCGTACTCAGTGCGTGAAATACTGTGCATGCTTCATTTGCCAACACATTGATTGATTGCAATGAGATCAGCTTGGCAGAAATATTACTTGGCTGGTAATAACGAAATACAAATATATAATAATACATCTAAGTTATCATTTGGCTGTTCTCCAATACAAGAGAAGGTCTATATGATACAAGATTATTATTCCAGTCCTTAAATCGGGGTTTTATGATTTGATTATTAATTTTGACAGTTTATATGCCCGGTTGGCTGAGAGAACTGTTGCGTTTGAAAACAGAAAAACGATACGTTTTTTGTGTATAACTGTTGGAACTCGGATTTTCAATCAAACTTTGTCCTAGTGAACTTTTTTTGAAATATTGGATGGATGTGTATGGGTTAACTCTTCATTAGGGTTATAGTTTTGATTACAACGAAATAAGCCAATATTAGAGGTTACCTTCCACAAACAACAGCACAATCGACATGAAAGACAAATGTAATGAAATGCAAACTCTCGTTTACACAAATGTGTCAAGATAGGTTAGTTTTAAGAAACACAACGGCTGGAATAGACAGTTAGAAATGTGTTCTTCTTGACAATTATTTGAGTATAGCAACTTATACATTACGTCACTGGATAAAGATATGAATCACCCGCACGTAGATTTAACTTCTCATGATAACTGGTAACACCCAGTATTTAGGATTAATGAATATGCGAGACGAAATTACTTTCAATACATCATTTCATTATTATGATCATTTACATATTATTGTACTTATATCTCCCCATATTTTAACACTATTTTCACCGAATATATCATTTATATCAAAGGATGTTTTGAAATGACGGTTGAATCAATAAAAAATGAATGAGACACTCACGTGTACTTTCCCGACAAAAAATAATCAATATTTTTTCATCGGAAGTGTGTTGAAAAACTCGAGTTCTTGAGTATCTACGGGAACTGTCATCACATGTATATTTATTGAAGACGATTCGTATATCATATTAAATATTGAATCAATAAATTACTATGTGAATATAATTAATTTTTGTCCCACACGCTTACTCTTTGTTCTATAACATGTACTTTCAGTTCAGATTTGGAGAACAGAAGTAAGTAGAACTGATGGAAATAAAATCAGCAATAGTCACTACTAAGCCCACTTAATTAAATTACTACACTTGATCAAATATCAATGCATATCAAGCGTAAACCGTAAATGGCACGAAATAGTGCTGCAAACAAGTGGATTATGCCGATTTTCCATTAACGTTACCATATAGATACAGCTAGTGAACGAGAAACAGGAAAACTGAGTAATCACCTAAATATACAGGCTTCAGTTCACAGTTCAAGTGAATTATGGTGATATGGCAAGCAATTACTGAATGATTTTGGTGGAGAAAACAGAAACTGTACATCACGTAGATAGATCGTCGTATAGACATGTAAGGACTCGAGTAATAAAAGAAACACTATATAACAATAATCAGTGCTCGTGACTTGTGATGATGTTTTTACAGTTCATTACGCCACATACTGTATTAAAGTGTAATATTAAATGCTCTTGTCATCCACATAGTTATTACCTCACAGAAGCATTCAAGAGCATTGAAGTTTTTTCGCATCATTATACTATATTATGCAGGCAGGTAGGCTACACTGAACGGCATATTTTACTTCTAGCAATGTATAGAACAGAAGTACGTCCATCTTTCATCTTTATATATGCACCAGTCCCAAGTGGACTCCCTACAATTCCTACGCGAGCAACACGACACGTTTTTCACACAATCTATCCAGTAATTATGAAAATAACGCTTCATTTCAACAAACTTCGGCAATATACGTGTACATTAGGGTGCTAAAACTAAAGATAAGCATTTCATATTTTTTTATAGAATCGACTAACGTTGTTTGTTGATATCAGTAACAGGTAACAACGCCTGAGCCTTGTGACATGTACATCAAGCATAAACCGATTGGTAAGAACATGATAAATGTGCGGTTATTTGACCAACATTGGTAATAGCGATATAATTGGCTGATAAACTCGAGTCGAATAATACAAGGGAAATGCGAGTTGCCACAGGAACGATATGTAGGCCCTACCTACTTGAAATGGTAAGATGCAGACTAAAAGTCGCCTATTCGCGACCCAAACTGGATTACGAACAAAAATTATTAGGTCTTGATTGAGGGTGGTACATTTATTCCCAGATATTGAGTTCAAGCTCGTGATGACAATTTCGTGTTAAGGTGGTTCATGTACGGTGATTATAAAAATAAAGAAATTCACCTTCACTAATTTTTTTCCATATTCAAAAACCAGTGTAACTGGATGAAAAGTTCTCATCTCCAAGATAATTTTATGCTCTTTAATTAATATAACATTCATTTTATTTCAGTGAATTCCATCAGTTTCAAGAAAGTAGGCCTACGTCAGTGAATAAAAATAATGTGATGAAATTCATATTAGCCTATTATCTCAAAACTGGTTGAATTCACAAAAATAATATGTCATATCAATTAAAGAGCATGAAATAACCTTGAAGATGTTAACTTTTCATTCAATTGGACTGGTTTTTGCAAATGGAAAAAATAGTAAAGATGAATTTCTCGTTTTGTGTAAGCACCGTGCACGCACCTCCTTAAACTCAAATTCGTGAGTAGGATACGCCATTCCGGTAAAGCGGAAAAGGGTATAACAAAAATCTCTTCGGATCTTGAATGATGAATGAATGTTGGGTTTAGAGGCGCGTCCACAGCGAGGTCATTTTGCGCCTATACGATGTAATGAACCGATTGCGAGCGGAGTTCTATTCTAGAAAAACGAAAAAAGAATCCAACAAAAAATTTATTAGGCATTTAATGAATGCCGTTTGACGTTTTCCGATCGGAACTTGACCATGAGGAAATCAACTTTACGGAACTCCATGTAGTAGTAATAAACTCTGGGTGGGTGTGAATGTAAAATAATTTGTATCAACTGAATGTAAGTTATGACCTATAACTGAGATTAAATAGAAAAATATCAAGAAATCAGCTAGAACTAACTGATAAAATAATACATGTACATGCATTAAGGCATCTGGTCGTCCTGGTATTCTTCACACCAGATGCCCTATTACATTAGCTATGAGCTTCCTGTGATAGGCAGTATACGATAATACAAATTACTATTACGCTAATTACTACAGTATACGCGCGGGCTATAGATACAATGAAATCATGCAGGAATTAGATCAACAATTACACAGATTTCCAGTTAATGGTTCCAAGATCCATCAATAGGCCTACATTATTTATTACTTGAATATTCATGAATTATATACAATTCTACGGTTACCTAATGACATCTAATTGGGGATAAAAATAAGGATGCCTAATTTTATGTGACCGCAAGTGTACACTCAGTCACATTAAGTGGTCGATCAAGTCACGTTAAAATGCATCCTAAATGAAATGTACAGGCATTATTCGCACTAAAACTATCAGACAATGCAGTACGTACGCACGTATTTAGTCTGTGACAAAATTAGCAATCAAATATTAACAGATTCAATTCAAAATCTCGTTCTGATAATAACAAAAAATCATTTTATGCGACCTCAAGTGTACACTGATTTCCCGTACTCGAAATTTCATACATTTTCACAAACTCTGTTTAAGACTAATGATTCTACAATTTCACCGCCATTGGAAGTTACTGTAACACAAAATGGAAAATCAAAGAAGATGATATGAAACACAGATAGGCAATTCGAACGAAACTGAAATTTGATTATCTAGGTGTCAAATATAGCAAGACAAGATGCACGATAATTGGCTGTCCTAAACCAAAATGAAAAGTTACCAAACCAAAAAGCAATGTTTTGGATTGTATCTAATCAACACAAGGACGTCAACGAGACCTGAGATATGAAGTATAAATGAAAACACACAACGGGATTATATTTTACTTATAGGAAAATGTTTGAAAGTGAACATTAAAGTACTCACATATCTCAACTCATGATATTTATTGCATTCATAGTAGAAGTTTGTATAATTATATACATAACGTGCAAGTTATTTAGATCATATTAATGGAGTCGCCCTGGTGGCTCAATCAATTATCGCTAGCGGTAGAATCTGAAGTCACCGATGGGCGTGGGCTCGAGTCCCGCATAAGGCATGGGTTTTTGTATACGTCCTTTCACCTATCGTCACTTCATTGTTTCATTATCACCCGCTCATTCGTACCCCCGTATAACCCAGCAGTTGCTGAGGTCGTCAAGCAGCATTGAAAAAAAATGGAATATAAACAATCTGATCTTTCAAAGACTTGTTGATATCAGTTAATGTTTCCAAGACATACCATTACCAAACAACCACTTCAATCAAGTTTCTGTCTGGAAAATACTATTTTTTGCATTACTCGGATTGCCGAGTTAGACGGAATAGTGTACTTATAATTGCTATATAAGTGCTCAATATGAGAAAACATACTCAAATAGTGATTGTAATTTGTAATTACTTGATCAGATTATATTAATAATTACCTTCGTCGAGTCTAGTCGTTTTGACAGGTCTCCCCTCCCTCACCCCTCCCCCTACACCACCGCCCGATATCACTTTCAACTGACATGATAACTTCCTACCAAGTCGAAAATCAATATTCTCCATCACCAACCTGCCCTTCAATTCGGGCGTATATGTGAAGTTAACAAGTTGCACGAGCTCCTTCTAGACGAAGTATAAGAACATTGAAAAAGTGAGATTAAATATCTTATTCCTCGGTTTTTGTTCTCGATAAGAATTTGTAATAGTTGGAATTTATGTGGGTTGATTATGATTGGGAACAGTATTACATTCTCCAGATGTCTATCATTATTTGATAATATAGGCCTTCATAACATGTCTAACGACAACATATTTTCTTTCTCTCGGAAAAAAAAAGAATGTGGGCCTATTTATATTTTTTCATGCGAAACTAGTTCTTGTTTACTACTTTTTTTTTTTGTTGTTACCGGTATATTCTTATTGGTATTTTCAGATATTGTTAATCTATCTTTTCGTATATTTTTTTAGTTCTTGTGTGTGTGATCTTCAACCAATTCCAACAATTTTCAGGAAGGAATTATTCATACGTAATTTCTTTCCGCGAAGATAGAAAGAAAGATAAGCCTACAAACGACTATTCATCTATTTATGGAAAAAAAATCCTATCTGCATTTTGTTGTAATGCCCTTTTGACGTGGATTTGACTAGAGAAAAATCCTTTCTAGGAAGTGTCGATAATCCTCGTTTTCTATATTATCAATCACAGAAGTTTGTTACTGAGAATACTATTTCCAAAGAGTCATAATTCGCTAGGCTGCCAGCTATGCGAACAATTTCAAACCTTTTGTTTGCATTCTACAATCTTTTTTTGTATATTCTTCATCACATTTGACAGATTTTCTATTAACTATACCTGCATACTGATTTCAAGTCATTATACTGAACAAATTCTGAACAATTCATGATCTTATTACAACAATATCGCCCGAATTATTTCGTAAATGATATAAAATACCCACAAATGACATACCGTAACATACAAGCAAACCACCGTAAAATGAAATGTATAGTAGGTCTCCATGACAGCATGCAATCCATAATCATACGGCACATGTGGAGCTCCCTGTCTATCCTGTTACATGTTGACCCGCCGCTACTTATACATATGAAGTAAAATTTAAACTTCAACTCAACCCCCAAGAATATATTGCGATTGTTGGACAAGCTCGTAACTAACTCTACGGTGTACGACACAACAAGCAGAATAAATTTAAATTCACAAAAATGAAACATCTTATCAACTGAAGAGCATAAAATTATCTATTTATTCAATTACACTTGTTCGTGAACATACAAAAAATTCTCTAATTTTAGAAGCACCGCGCATGCATCCCTTAACTTGTGTAGCCTGAGGCGTTTATTTCTTCGATACAATTTTCTTAACGAATGTCACCTCCCTTGTAACAAATTTGAACTAAAATAATACGTGCAAACAACGTAATAACCGGAGTCCATGCCGCAGTTATGTTCTCTAGGCCTATGCTACAACCATGGGGTTGTGTAATATCTGTCACAACCGTTAGATCTCTCACATGGGCGGCTGTGATGTCGACCGTGCTGGTAGTGGGTGGGACAAGGGGATCAGATAAGAACGGTGAAATAAACTTTATTTAATTATTTATTAATTTTGGCTTGAAGATGCACTATGCACTGATAACTAAGATCTATTGGCATCGGTGAATGATGAATAACATGATAGGAAGATGAGACGAAAGGTCAATTGGGTGCTACTCAAAAGTGGAAAAGAGTCCGTCGTAACCATTCCAGTATGTATCTAAACGAGGCAAACCACAAAAAACCTCTTGTCAGGAAGGTCAGCCATGGCGAGAATCAAACTCCGGCCATTAGAATGACTGTTCAGCGTGGTCACTGGTCCACAAGTTTCAGTGGTGTGAAATCAATCCATGAATTTGTTTTCATATTCGCGAATGCCATAGTTATGGTATTGCATTTTATTTATTTGAATAGGTTTCAACGACGAACTGGAATGATGATTAAATTGAAGAATAATTGGCGTGTCCGATGGGACAATATTTTTCAGTGTAAGTAATATATCTATATCTATCTGTCGATCTATCTATCTACATTGTTTTTAATGCATCTTAACGACCCCACAAACAGCCAAGTTGTACGAGGTTACGAATGTGTAGGTAATAATGAAATTATGAAGTGATGAGTGAAAGGACGTTTTCAAAAACCCATGCCTTATGCGCGACTCGAACCCACGCTCAACGGTGGTGGTATCGTAGCTGACTGAGCTACGGAGGGCAGCGATACATATGAATTTATATATATATGAATATATATTTTAGGGGGTCAACCCGTAACATATTATATTACATGGATACGGAATAAACATACAGTACCACAGTTGTAAATGCATGACGTCAGATAAACCAAGCAAAATCGAGATACATTAATCATCAATACACATGCAACTAATGACTAATCCTACTCGGTCAGCACTAGACCTCAATAGTAATGATCTGGAGATCAAGTTGTATAATTATGTTACGCAGTTTCACTTTTCAATCTAGTATTATTCTGTGTTGGTTGAATATTCTCCCAGTTCCGTTAATGCTCTCTGTATGCATTGTAAAGAGAACATATCAGCATACAGGGAAACATATTTTCCCTTTCTGGGCCATCACCTAGAGTACAGTAAAATATAAAGGATGTGACTGTAGGCCCCTAGTTGATGTTTGCTAAATCGGCTGTACCATTGCTTGTTGTTAACACAGGATACTCTTGATTTAAAAATAATATGCATTTTTTTCAATTGATAGACAGAACATTAAATAGCTTGCAGTACCTATATCACCTAGGTCTATTAAATCTTTATATAATGGACAGTATGATGATTGCATGCAGTTGCATGTATTTCTCGTACATCTTATTATTATACAACAATTATTTCTTCCGATTGAATCATCAATTATAATGGAACTTTGGGCATGCCAGACATTTTCATAACCCACATACACATGAGTTTTTTATTTGGCTGACCCAATTTCCTTCGACTGATTTGCTTTTTGATTTATCGAGCACTATAGCAATCTATTATAACACATTTTTGGGAAGCTTTTCTCAAGAGTTTTATCATGGACCAAAGATATACTTCTGGTACCATCCAGAATTGCACAACCATTCTAAGAACATAATTTGTCCTGATAACATTGTTCTACCAACTCCCAATATAACAATGTGATTAGGTGTATTTCTAGGGAGAAATAACAGCCTTTTGAAAAACCGAACTTTTTATATTACGTCAGAATATCCAAGTGACCATACATTACTACCATTTACTATATATTAATATATCAACATATACATATATTAATGTACTTTTAATTAGCTAGTCTAATTTTAATCCAACACAGAAAAGTGTATTTAGATATTCCTACTGTAATGGGGTGTTATTTGTTATTCATTATTATAAATATTTATATTGTTACTACCATCTTTTTTTATTGATATTATTATTGATATCATCATTTTTACTTTCATTATTATGATTTACTACTTTTATTAGTTATATCATGCTCTTGATTTGGTCCTAATCCTAACCTTGACTGTAAGGTAAAAATTATTATGATAGACTTGTACTACTGTAAATTACATTGTATGGAAATAATTAAATCTATTTTTACTCATACTATGTATCAATTACCTCGAGAGAGGGTCAACGGTTAAATATACATACATACAAACCATAGAGGAGAGTAGTCAAAATTATCTAATCATATAACTTATCTCTAGCTTCCCAAGAGTCTACCATAGATCCATACCATTAGGCCTATGCCACGAACGTAACAAACGGCTGTATTTGCTTTACCAACAAAATGATTGGAAGTGTCATGAAACAATCCTCCAGAAACGAATGGAACACCGAGATAAATATAGCCTACTTATATTCACCACTTCTAATCACTCGATCTGGTCAAAATCACCAGACGCTCTCAACTTTCCACTTCTACGAAAAATAATAACAGTTACAGTCGTCTTAATTATATTTATGTTACGATCGAATGTAGGCCTACTGAAATTTTCAGATGATATTTCCTTTTGTAGATCGATTACTGTCCCCAAATACAATCATATCGAGGGCGATCAAGAGCACTGAAGTATCTGATCCCACCTATACTCATGCGTTTGACACATGCTTCCCTAAAATTACTAGTCTTCATTATCGCTAATAAATAAAGAGTACAGAAGAGGACTTGAGGAATCTCCTTGTTAAACGCTTGCAGTCAAATTCATTGGTAAGGTGTGATCATCTTCTAATCTAACTTTCATCTCTGCCTTTGAGTGAAATGTTTATTAATATTCTTTCAAGTTTCGAACTGACTCCTAAATTATTAGGTTTTTGCCAAAGAAGATCGTGTGGGTAGCCGAGTCAAACGCTCTCTTAAAATCTACAGACAGAGCACAGACCTCTCTTCCTTGTAATCTCAAATGATTATGCACAAAGGGCCGCTTAAAAGATATTTGATCAACACAACCTATATTCTGCCAAAATCTGGCTTGGAATTCGGGTAAAACTCTGTGACTTTCTGCGAGCGTATTTAATCACCAGAAATTATCTGAGTGAATTCGTTAGATTTTGATGAAGCCTTCACATCTCAACAACTGCATAGGTTGAAAAAATATAATGCCTTAAATGTAGGCTATAAGTTATTCATTTTCCAGGTAAAAGATGAATGAAATGTTAGTAATAGGCTTGGTGAGAGTAGTCCTATATTCTATTTTGACCACATTTGAAAGTAGGCCTAGTGATAATTTTCTAGTTCATCCTTCACCGCTAAGGAAATAATGAATTCAACAAAATGATATCTTCGTTAGAGACACATGACTAGTAAACGCTGCATAAAGACATCATCACCGTACAAGCATATAATAATGCTTACATAATCAAGCGTGTAATAAACAAATTACATATTGAGAAGGCAGTTCATTAAGCCAAGTGACGTATGGCCATCAAGAAAAATAGGATCATCCAAACGAATACATGCGTGATTGTCAACCAATAGTAATGAGCCATATGACGTACTGAAAACACGTTACGGGTCTAACTTGAAATACGAATCGAGAAAATGTTGTATTCAATTCACATAGAAATGAGAAGTGCATTGAAAACTAAAAGAAAACGTCAAATATTTGCTGATATTTCTATGCAATCAGAAAGTCTTATAACAAATGCTACACACACAAATAACTTAGACCTCTTCATTGCCGATTCAGGGGATCATCATTTAGTGACTTTGTAGATATTTCAAGATGAAAATTGAAAGAAAATTTAAGGAGATTCGATGGGATGAGACTGCAAGTTGCAGTTGACAAAAGAGATAGTTCAACACATAATTAACAATACACTGTTACACACGTGAGACCCATTTCACAGATAAGTAGGAGGACTTGAAAAATCTTGGATCAAAGTTGATATACCGTACTCAATTCAGCATTTATTTTCATATAATAGCTGATGCAATGGGCACATACGTCGTTTTCCCGATTTTTTGGGAGTATATATTTCAACTAGGCTAAAACCGACCAGCTCGCCTATTCCACGCCCCTCATGCTATATGTGAAAGAGAATTTGCGTAAAATGGAATTCAATCGGAATCAAATGGAAATGGAATCGCTTTTCAAAATCTGTATTATTGCTTTCGAATGCCATACAAGTGTGTAAAGTACCATTCTACCAGAATGCCAACAGAATCACGCACGTATTTGAAAAGGGGACGCTGAAGAGCGTATACCGGAATAAAGTTTATTCGGTCGTGTGACACGGGCTTCGGGGTACTTTTCAATGGATGGTTGCAAGATTTGGTTAGGGTTTAGGTAAGGTTGGAAACCAAACCCGTCACACAACCGAGTCGACTTTATTCCAGTATATACTCTTCAGGCGTCCCTTTGGAAATTCGTTCGTGTATTCCAACCCTCCTCAATAATGAATCTATTTGCTGACAAATGAAAACGCATAAATGTAATATACATAGAAGAAAAAAATACAAGTCTTAAACTGAACAGCTCAGGACGAAATCACGTGACCATTGATGCTATTCCTAACAATTATTATTGGCTTGAATTCCAATTTGTCAGCGGCAATATGTAGGTTAATGGCTAGAGAACACAAAAATGTACTGCAATTTTATGCATTCAAGAAATGATCGAGACTAAACTCTAGTACAGATTCGCTCAAAGGCTCTACTTGCAATTTACTCGAGCTCTTTCATTTCAAACGAAACGGTAGTTAACCGAATCGACTTCTATATATGGTTATACGCAGAAACATCCACTGGATTTCAAATTCAATAATAGGCTCAAGCACTTGAAATATACAGCAGTCGAGCCCAATGGTCTGAACATATAAACATTGGACACAAGTGGGAAATGGTTGACAAATTGTTTCTGTACGGAATTTTCCCATATGTTCTACAAGTATTATTTGTCTTGTAACTTTTCGCATATTTTCCATCAGGGATGCGACCCATTTATGTTTATCGAATGAACGTTTTGGTTTTTCTATCATTTTCAATACGTAGGTTATCTATATAAAATCATTTTATGCACTCTCAACTCGAAATATTACGCACTATATAACCACTATTAAACCATCGACTGTGATTGGAAACTAATCAGAATGCGATATTTATGGCTGTAGTAGACTACAGCCATGTTTTCTCGAATCAATTGAAAAGTGACTGCATGCAAAAAACGGTCTACTTTGTTCACTCACGAACAGTTTTGTTTATATAGGCCTATATATATATATATTATGTAATACAATTTATATACATATATATATATATATATATATATATATATATATATATATATATATATATATGTATTCATTCATTTTAGTTTAACGATGTACTGTAATGAAAACTAAGATCAATGGGCGTTGGATGGATGACTATATTGGGATGCTAAGATGAAGGTTCCTTATTCCTTATGTAATGGAAGGTAGTGGTTATGGCGTCGGGAACCATCCCGCCATTTACCTGGACTACATACAGAGGGAAACCATACACACACCACACACGCACACACACACACACACACATATATATATATATATATATATATATATATATATATATATATATATATATATACATACATATATATATATATATATATATATATATATACATATACATATATATATACATATATATATATATATACATATATATATATATATATATATAGGTACATATATATGCCCACCCAGAAGTAAATGAGTCCCCAAAATAACAGTTCTAAAAACGGAAAATAAACAAAAAACGAGCCGTTGGCAACCTGAAGTTTGTTCACACCGTTTAAAAATAAATGAAAAATGAAACGAAATGTCACGTAAAAAAAAGTGAGCGTGTGTGTGTGTCTGTGTTTGGTTTGTCTGAGTGACATTGTTGGCTCTTAGCGCCGCAATTAGGAATCGAGTCCCGGTCGTCGTACTGCTTGTCGCTCAGCCAAGCGGGATGAGTTGAGAGTTTGGTGCACCAAGACTTGGCATGCAAACATCGACATAAGATGTCCCCGCTCTTCAAAAACTGACCTAGCTTTCCCAAAACGAACATAAACAACACGTTGAGAGAACGCTTCGGTATTTAGAGCAATATTAAGAACCTATTATTGTCAGGCAAGCGACCAACACATATTTTGGTTGCATGTGTGTCAGAGGTTCGACAGTACGTATATATACTTCTTGATACTTTCTTGATATCTCTCAGTTTCAGGATAAAATCTTTCATCTCTGTAGTATCATGGTTGTAAATTAGCTAAATTCACCACGTAGGCCTATATCACTACTATCCAGTGACAATTTTCGCTGGTATTGAGAGTGATCAAATAATCTGCAATAGCCAAAAATTATAATAATACGATTCATATGTGACTTTTGAATGAATGTGCATTGTTCATCATTGATCGTATATTTTGACAGATCAAGCTGCATGAGAAGTTTTTCAATCTATGTCGTTATGAAAATTCTTTGAGAAATATGTAGGCCTAAGCTGCATTATGATAACTGAGGAGTCATCAGGAGTGATATTACAAAATATGATAGGCCTACATTTTCACGTTTTCACCTAAATTCATCAAATTGTCGAAATTTTTCAAATCACTCCTGATGGTGTACATGAGCCGACTAGTTTTTTGCAACAACATAGGACGAAGATGTATTTTTCTGTGGAAAGAAAGGGAACCTCCACAAACTGAATTTTCAAAACGACGCTAGTATGTGCACTCGCACTCAAACCTTCGCAGTGATCCTATCCGAGAGAAACACGACACTGTTTGCAATCCAAAAGTACATAAGACATAACATTCGTGCTATGAATGTGGAACCCCGATGTGGCACCCCGATATATATATATATATATATATATATATATATATATATATATATATATATATATATATATATATATATATATATATATATATATATTCAAGTTAGTGAGATTCTGAATTTAGAATTAGTGGGGTTGGATGAGAGGAAAAGAGAGGGGGAAGAATGCCCATGGTTAGGTAGTTCACTGACTGTATATGAAAAGCAGTGCTTCTAACAACTCATGAAATATTTCTATACGGCATTGAATGAAAAGACAAAATATGCTGAGCCTCGCGTCTCACTGATCTTCTTCACATCTATAATTAACTCGTCTACAGAATAACTGTGTTCAAGACATAACCGTGCGAAAAGTTGCACAAACAATGAAGGATTTCAGCTGTGACACTAATAAAACCCTTGAAGAGGAGGTCACTCTCATAGTCTAAGCATAGAGAAGTAATAGTAACTTCTCTATGGTCTAAGTATATTCTTCGACGGCAAAGTCTGCTCATACGCCATGTAACAGCGTTGAGCAGTGGTAATGTGACGCCATGTTGTACACTTCTGTCACTAGCTCCGGCCTAGGAGGATATTAAATCCTCCTAGGCTCCGGCCGACGTGGTTTTAAAGTGACGATTTGAGTCGACAGAAAATATATGATACAATTAATCAAATCGAGGAGCTAAACGTATGTTACCACACTAGAAGATTTACAATATTATGTACAGATGATTATTATAATAACAACCTTATACTTATATACCAGGAATATTATACCTCATACCAGGTACTACACTCAAGACTAAGGGTTCCTACTTAGCAATTATGGCGTATCACAAACACACTCGTACATTCGAACTGCATGATGTCTCAAGTTCTAGCGTTAAGCTGTTGCAAGACAGTAACAAACAAACTCAACACATTAATAAAACAAACGAACGTTAAACTCACTCATTTGAGGAAAAAATACGTATACACATACATGCACGCAGTTAAACATCGGATGAAAAATCTGTGCAACAGATTTAGTCATTTAAATAAACTTATTAAAAAAACTGCCAGAACATAAAGCGTGTCAGCGTTCTGGGTTCATTCAATTACCAGAAATGGTGTAAGGAACCACCCCAGTATTGACCTGAACGACAGACTGAAACCACCAAAAACTCGCCAGGATGGTCGACTATGGCGGAAATCGAACCCCGGTCTCCCAGTTACTCGACCACTTGTCTCAGATTATATATATATATATATATATATATATATATATATATATATATATATATATATATATATTATATATATATATATATATATATATATATATATATATATATATATATATTTATATACATATTTTTTTTACATATAGTTCCTTCCTACATAAGTATACGCCTTTGCAATATTTTTCTTACAACTCCCTGAGAAATGAAATGGGTGACCCTCGAACCTAAGTTGACCATAAAAACTCGCTGTTGCACATGCACAATGGTGAGTAATTCAAGTATCAAAGAAAAAGCAAACATAATTGAACATTTCTCACTCAAATAAGTATAAGTACTTCTAATATTCCGACGTTTCTCTGAACCAACACGCACAGTATACGTTAGTGCGATGCAAATACAAATCGAAATACATAGCATTTGCCCAAGTGTTATAAAAATTGGACCACACCACAAAAACAGAATTAAAATCAATAACCGAGTAGGTAGCCTATGTTATGCTATGGAATGAGTGGGTCGAAACTTGCGAGCGTATACCTTGATCAAACTCTGAAATGCCGTTGAATAACAAAACGTAATTGTATTCCACTGAAAACTTGAGTTATCACAATAAACTGTTTTTACAAATCGTATCGTGCTCGACATGGAGATAATAACCCGAGTCCTAGGAAACAACCACTCCATTCTATACACGAACTGACGATACAACTGAACTGACAACGGTTTCAAGCATCAGGACGATCACTTTCCACGCGCACCTTCTAGCTAACTTTTGAGAAAACTGTAAGGTCAAAACTGACATCAATTCATCTCAGTTTTGAAACTGACATTAAATGAAAATGTAAGACTTCAGTAATGTGCAATCAGAAAAGACGTGGTTATCACAAATGAACGAAAAAATACACAAACAACGATATGCAAGATACCAAGGCATATAAGGGAAACTACAAGGAAAAACAGCGTGCAGCCAGTGCAAGCTACGACTTGTAAGTTGGTCACCTAACCACCTTGCTTCCTTGTGCACTTATATATTCAGACATGAACTCTGGACAGGACCGTCAGCTTGTACGTATTTTTCATTATGGATTTACCGACGCTCTGCAATGATGAATACGATCTATTGGCGTTGGTGAATGATGAATAAGATAGAACGAGGAGATGAAAGGTTATTTTACGAGGTGTTTTTGATAGTGGAAAGAAAACTATCGTGGCCTGTTGCTTAGGAACCGTAACAATATTCACCCAAATGGATGGTCACAATGGCAGGAATCGAACTCCGGTCTCCCGAATGACGGTTCAACGTGGTAGCCACGGGTCCATCCGTCACAGTAGGCTTATAGCTATGCTCATATAAATATATATATATATATATATATATATATATATATATATATCAATGCCTTAGTCACGGGTATATCTTCATTTCAAAAAGACATAAAAGGAATAAAATCATTTTCATATGTTTAGCGATGTCAACAAAGTACATGATCTGCACTCGATTTGCATCAGCAAGTATAACGATAAACATTTCAAGAGAAATAATTACGAGTAATAAATAAGTAGTTCTTACAATTAACGATCCGAATAGTATTATTGAATCGCTTCTTACTCGTCTTTTCTCTCGACAGACACGTACTTTATAAATTCAGATGGGAAATTTTGGTGAATGTCTTCAAGTTTCATTTCAAAGACAATGTTTCTGGACGTATCCGTATTTTGCTATAACCGACCCAAAATAACGATATAGGTCTATACCCGTATCTCGTAATTCAAATAATTTAAACGCAAGTACTTTCCCCATGTCTGTACCCTGTACACATGTCATACACAAAATAGGAACTCATTCCTTGACATAATTCAAAAATACCTTCAAGCACGAACAATTCAAGACAATCTGATATAATTCGTTCGGTGCTGCTGATAACTTGATTGCTATAAGCTCTACTCTAATGATATATTAGGTTGTATAATATACAGTGCTATGAAATACAACGATAGTATATAGATTAGATGAATAAATAACAATTCCTCAGTCACTATGGATCTGTAACCTATAAACGCATAGAAGATAAAAGTAATGTACGATTTAGTATTTTGCAACTATATAAAATGTTCGTATGCTAAGGCTAGATGTACGCATTCTAGATATCAATTCTCAGGTGAATAAAAAAATACATATTGCAGGTAACTCTCCACGTGCTCTAATTCTACCTGTACTTAATCTACGTCATACAACGAGTATGTGTTATTGTCTCACTTGTAGAAATGTACACTTGCGATCACATGAAATCGACGCATATTTTATAGGCCTATATTCAATAGGTATTTTACGTAAAATCATAGACAAAAGAGATACAAAGACAGTTCACCCAACGTTAAATCAAGATTCATCCCCACTTTTATCACCACTCCTTTGTCTCTACCCTCCCCACACCCCTTACCCTGGAGTACCGTCAATCCCCGCAGTAAGAGTGCTCAAAATCGTTTCGGCGATTGTGCTTCAGTCGACGGTTAGATGGATGCTTGCCTGGCTTGTCTGGTAAGTCTTCAACGTGACTGCTAACAGCGCTCTAGGAATGTGTAGCGATGATAGAAGTAACTTCAGGTAATAATGAAAGGGTTTTGAATCTCGCGAAGTAACTTACATGGGACGTCTTGAGTATCTCTTTAGTCAATGGTAAAATCCACACATACTTTAACGCAAAAGTTTTCATAGACTGTACGTGAAGCGCGTATGTAGGCCTTCAAGTGTGCTAATTTCATTCCGTACACATTTTCTTCAGGATACGTTGTAATAAGACTTGATCAACCACTCCATGTGACCGCAAGTGTACCTACATGACACAAGTTTACTGTCTATAAACAATTGTGGTCGCATTATCGGGCCGATTGTGCCACATTCATGTATTTACTGCTTAGTGAAGAAAATCCGCTGTAGCATATAGACATACATCTATTTATCCATCCACGTAGATCATAATACAATAATATAATACAAATTGTATGATGCACGAAAAACATCAAGCCAAAAAATATGGATTAATACACAGGACACATTGGTGCCTCTGAATGCGTGCATTTTTATTAAAACTATTCATGAAAATTATACAGTAGCACTGTAGAATGAAATACAGAGCGATTGCCGTGAGTTTGAGTGTATGAATGCCGGGTCAATTCCCAGCAGACCATAACGTTCCACACTGCATGATGTAACACGGAGCTAACTGTGTCATATACAACACTGGATTACCTGCATTAACCTAATATTCGACCAAAGTCCTCAAAACAATATTAAACCTATAGACCAGTCAAGGACAACATGGCAACCCTTCAGAATATTTGGAAGCTATTGTGAATGATGTAAAATCACTGAATTTAACGTTCCAGTATGTCTATGTAAATATAACAAAATAAATGAATAAAATTAGGTTTACTTGGGTAGTTATACATTAAAGCCCATCGGTGTCACCAATAATACAGAATTCACCACCATTTGGAACAAAAATCTTCAAATTGGACATGACTTCGGTACCGGTATCATCAGTCGTAATCAATATTAGGAAGACGTAGGCCTACACATGGACAATAGGTCCATACCTCCATATTTGTTCATGACTTTTAATTATAGTTGATTGCTCTTTCTAGGCCCATCACTTTTCATATTTTAATTGCCACAATTGGTGATAATTTTAATCTCTACGTTTTTTTTTTCAATATTGTCAACTCTATTGACGACACATTATTCACTTCGTTAAAATAGTCCATTGAAATGAACGAAATTCCGAAATGTAAAAAATGTGAGTGAAAATGACACATTGGCAACTTTAAAAATCGTGTGTACATATTACTCAACTATATTCACGGTGAATAATCTGATCCACGACAGACCGTTTTACATTAATTTTATATGAAATGTGTACGCCATTGATGCGTGTGTAAAAAATATAATTCTGAGTCGGGTAATGAGTAGTCTTATTCTACCGAATAAGACCCATCCCAGCTGCATACAAACACGGGTGAAAGAGACTTTTGTCTCGGGGTGTACATGGAATACGACAATAGCACTCTAATGACCATCGCTCTAATTGAGCGAGAACACAATTGTCGGCAAGAAAAGCAAATCCGGTTTTGTCAGAACCCACGGTACACACATAGAACCTTATGCAATGCATATCATACCTACTACACTCCCACAGCAACGATCATTAACACAGAAACCTACTACACAACCCTAGAGAAAAATAGAAATAATATGCTTGTCCTCGTGATTTTCTCATCGTCCTCTCCGTAGGGCTGGCCGCGAGACTTTGTGGTCACCAACAATGACGTCAGCGATATGATCAGACATCACACTTCCGGTACGGATATCCACTACCACTCATTCTGCCAGTTCATAGGCACAAAACAGAAGAGTTTTCTGCCTCGTACAGATAAAATATATATAAATATATATATATATACATATATACCTGATTAATTTTCAACTAATTTTTCAAAGACTATGTGTGGAGCGCGTATTTTTTAATTTATATTTTTTGCGTGAATTGAAATGTCCAAATTGTCCTCTAGTTTTCACACGTACAATACCAGTGTATTTTCCCAAAATGCATTGTATCGACCCACTTATGTGACCGCAACTAATCATATATATTGTGTTCCTAGCCACAAAAAAGCCTTCAACCCCAGTCCTCGTCGTGATTGAATATCGTTCAGAACAGAAGAAGATGCAGGGAAGATGCTCAATTTATTTTAATTACATTATAAATCAGATGAATAAAAGGCCGCGAATACACCGACCGTAAATGTCTTATTTGTAGAAGACATTTTAATGACTAACATTTCCTAATGGAGTAAGATATTATATATTCAAGTCCTGTAATGGTGTAATGATGTTTTTTATTGATGTTCTGTGCAATATGTTTCCAGTTATCTCTGATCCAGTGACGCTCTATTCGCATAGTCTTATCAAGTAAATGCTCACATTACAACTACTGTCACGTTTGTGACACATTTGATTATATGAAACGTGATAGTACAACCTGAAAAATTAATCTTCTATAAAAAGCATGTTAGTGAATTATTCAGAGTAATTAGCTAAAATAACATTCGAATGAGGTGAGGAATATGAACAATATATTATGCAAAATAGATTTGAATTGCTCGGTATTTATAGTGAAGGATTAATTCCATTACAAATTACAGTATACTGTGTGTTTGAACTGGCAAATATTTCATGTGTACGAAGCACATTGATTGCATGAAAATCCTACTTTTACTTGTATATTGTCTCAATTCAAGTAATGGTATGAAAGCTATACAGTGAAAATACTCTACACACACATAGGCCTACATAGTATACCTAAATTGCTAAAAATCTTTTGAACAAAGAAAAGATTCTGGGATCATGGAACGTATTAAAGAACATATTTAGTATATTATAAATGAATCTGGAACACATTTTCTAGAATGTAAAACGCATTTTTACTAGCGCATTTGTGCAGGTACAACGTACTAATATTAAATCCTCCTAGGGTACAACTAGCACCGTCAAGTATAATATAAAGATGGAATGGAGAGCTACGTGCAAAAGCGCAAAAGCGTGAACACGCCAGTGAGGGACGTAAGCGCCTACGTGTTCGCCTTTTCATCCGTGTGAGCATTCACTTGTTATAATAATCTATTCCAGTCTTTTGGGGTAAATCTAATGGGATTTCGCGATAAGCCCTAAACAAGAAGTGGCTTAAAATAGCAAGAAAATAGCAACCGTGTTGGAGTTATGGAGTAATTTTTTAAGCATGAACGAAAGATGGGAGGATTATTACACAATTCAAATGTCGAATCACTCCAAATTTTGAATTCCGATGGGGAACATACTTCAAATGAATAATCGTCCGTATATAGATCAGACAATGGGATTCTGTTCTAATTGATTTGTTGTTCAGGTCAAATCCGAAAATATGGAAAACATGACTATAGCTCACTTATGAGTCAATCTATGCCACTTACTATCTCCCTTCGTCCACTGTTATAAAAAAACGAACCATTAGTGAATTAATATACTAACTTTACTTAACGCACGTTAAGTAAATTCCGTCACACTGGCAAGTAGGCCTATAGGATGCGCGAACCCTTTAATTATTGTTTGCTTAACGACCCCACACACAGATAGGCTATTTTGGGAACTCTTCCGATTGATGATCTCGTTGATCTAGATTCTAACAGACACGTTAACACTAAAAAATACACATATTTCTACCATTGAGTTTCCATAGCTCATTATATAGTTATCCTTTCAGTCATTACAAAGCAGCAGAGCAGTTAGATAGAATTCACGGAAATTGTGTGATAACTTCCAAAAAGAAAATACTCGTATTTTCACTTGGTATACACCTCGATTCATGTTATGTACTTATTAAAACTCAGTCAAAAGTTGATAATACAATCATGGTTTCCCACACAGCTAATCAAAAACGAAAAGTTAGAAACGTTTTATGTTCGCATAACGCTTTAGATAAAATATATTTAAATATTTGGTTGACAACACAAATTGATTCGATAATAAACGCACGTATTTGTCGTTCACGCCCAGTCCACCATTTCCGATTATGATGATTGTTTGCTGAACGAACCCACCAACAAGTAGGTTATTCCACTCCTTTATGGGTATACTTATGAGCGAATGATAAATATTGAGCGAGTTGGTAAAACTTTGACATCTAACTAACCCAAACATAGTATTTATTTTTGAAAATTTAGAACAATTTTGACACGTAAGCAGTATCCCAGAAACCAGGCGTGCCGGTTCAACAAATAAATTATGATCATTGAAGCCCATGGCTTAAGCGGGATTCGAACTTGTATCAGACTTGTTTTCAGA
Organism: Brachyptera putata; assembly: GCA_907164805.1. NCBI lineage: Eukaryota > Metazoa > Arthropoda > Insecta > Plecoptera > Taeniopterygidae > Brachyptera > Brachyptera putata. Next base: position 20,981,441 of record OU015463.1, on the reverse strand, counting down.
TTCCGAAGCAGAACCATGACTGATTCCATTTCCAACCGAATTTACTTCGTAGTCGTTGACAGAATTTAAACGTTTCAGTTTTAATAAATGACAAGAATAGTGACATGATTCGGTCGCTGTGCTGAAAACTTGAAATCAGTCAATCAATCGCAATGACCAATGGTCTGTCAATTTGCAGACCGTAAAAGATTTCGAAGTGAACGCCCAAACAAGGACTCCAAACTGGAAAGCGTTAATTAATTCCAATAAGGAAAAACCTACTTTAAGAATTGATTTGAATTTCCAATTCTCAAAGACGCTACGCATTCAAAATTATACAAAACGAACTTAGAAAGCCATGGCCACAAAATTGAATTTTCCGGCAAAGGGACAAATCAGAAATGAAAGGGACATATCGAGTGAATGTACGGTGATTGTTTTCACTCTACAATAATTATTTTTTCGCCACAGAAATAACCCACTGCAGTGCCATTTTAGACTTATATAACACTGAATTTAGGGGTTGATATACATGAAATTTGAGACTGAAGAGTTATGCTGGTGTTTTCCGGCACGTCAACGATGTGGTTGACAAATTATTTGAGTCACTTCTCTACACCGATGGTAAGCTTATAACTTCTCACGGGTCGCTACATAACTCCTGTCACAAGTTTTCAGAAAACATAGAGGGGCTACGTCTCAACTGGTACGATTCTCAACTCGCAACATCCATTTAAAAGCATATAGACCCCCCTAAAATTACGCGAGTTGAGAATCGTACCAGTCGAGAATCGTGCGAGATAAGAATCGTATCAGTTGAGACGTCGTTAAAATAGCATGTGCCTAAAATGAAGCGAGATAAGAATCGTAACAGTTGAGACGTCGTTAGAATAGCATGTGCTTTAAATGTTGCGATATGAGAATCGTACCAGTTGAAAACCGTCCCACTTGAGAATGTTGCGAGTTGAGAACCGTACCACTTGAGAATGTTGCGAGTTGAGAATTGTACCAGTTGAGAATTGTACCAGTTGAGACGGATGCGAGTTGAGAATCGTACCAGTCGAGACACTACCGTTCGTTGGACTCAATTATAACAACAAAATTATCTACATTATCTGTTATTATATGCATCATATTACGAGAAATTACGAGTTGAATCGAATTATATTCTCAACATTTCAATTGTAGACAAAAAACGGAATAAAACTTGAAATAAATAAGTGATAAGTACCAAGGCCCCTAAAATATTCGCATTTAGATGCTATATTAGACAGTCAAAACACTTTTAGTGTAGAAACATTATTTTTCGAACATTCAGAAACAGCCTATTGTTACCTGAAATCCAAGAACCGATTCGTTACCGAACGAAGATTTCAAACTATCAAATCTGACAGCTAGTAAAATGTGAATGACAATTTGAAATTATCATGTAGACCGAGTCGCTGGTAATGCAATAAATAGCCCATTTCGTCCACTACCATATTGGTACGTTAACCATGTGGTGAGAGAGGGTATGTAGGATACTGAGTGCAAGTGTGAGTGGTTCAGTTGGCCCGGTATATGAGACCTGTCGACTACCGAAACACGCCAGCCTATACACAGGAATCGGGTCAAGGAAAAATCGATTCCAACTTCGAAGCAGCAGCAGCTAGCAGCAGTGTTCGTCTAGTTATATCCCCAACAGTAATAGCCAGCAAACGCGCGCCGTAACACACCCGCCGACGAAAAACACGATCTTGTTTTTTATTTATATTGGGTTTAACGACGCACTCTAATGATAAAACGAATATATATTGACGTCGGATGAATGATTAATGAGATGAAGGTGCCTTATATAATGTGAAGGGACAGCATGGAAGGAAGCGGTCGTGCCCTGTATTGTGAGAAACATAGCGGCATTTACCTGTAAAAATCGACGGTGGCTGGAATCGAACTGAAGCCCGATCTACCCTCATATCCCTATCACATAGAGCAAGCACGTAGGCACTGAGCCACCAGTGCCCGAACGATGTTCTGAATATTTTTTCCTCATCAGTGGAATATATACATTCTGTGGCAATGTATTGACAGTCTCCTCAAAACTAATATCCCAACAAATCTGATGACACGAATGGCATTTCGATCATTGAAAATCCTGAGAAGAACTATAGAGATCGAGCCAAATCATGTTATCTAATATTTAAACTTTGATTATGGACATTTGATAAGTGCTATGGATCTATTGTTATTACTTTGGGGCACAAGTCCAAATACTACGCATACAAATTGCTATAGAATTGTAGTTATTTGTGTGGTTTAAAGTGACATTGCATATCAAGCTCAAAGAGATGACCACTTCCGGAAAAACGGAAAATATCCTAAAATGGAAGATTGGCTTTGAAAAGCGAATCGATGTGTACATTTAGCCGCTATAGCGGAATAGATACGTTTGCATTCAATCATATACGCTCTACAAAAACAAAATACAATACTGATGATACTCATGATGGTGATACTTATTGATTGCTCAACGACCCCAATAACAGCTAGGTTAATTCGGGGTACAAACGAGCACATCATATATATGAATGATGATCACAAAACCCACGTCTCGAGCAGAACTCGAACTCAAGCTAGACTTGCCATAAGCTTCCATGGCAATGCCAATTGCCTTACGGAGCCAGACAGAAGGATATAACGTATGTTACTAGATATTGATATAAATAATTTCGACGTGTAACTCACTCATTATCATGTCATTGCAATAATTCACTATATTTAATGAGTTATATCTAGTTATACAGTTACAGAAAGATGCATTATCCCACGATTTGATAGACCGTCTCTCAGCGTATCTAAAAGATCTGCCAAGTATCTATAAAAGGTCTACTTATCAGCAAATATTAGTTCCAAGTATAGACCCCAGACCAGTGGTGTGGTGTATGGACCACCCCTAAAATGCACCTACTTGGAACTTTCATTTGATATGTCTTTGCTATAATATAAACTTATTGCACTGTCATTTTAGTGTGTGAGAATGACCAAAACCAACATCACTTCACAAAAACTTAAAATTTGAGTTCAGAAAAACTTCTAAACGCATACCAGGTTGTATGGTTTCATCTGCACACTCGAAAAGGGCGGTTACCAGAAAACTACGTACAAACGTACCGGATAGGATGTCAAACTAATTTTGTAGAAATTAATTGAGTAATCGACTCGACTGGGAATCTAAGACGAGCGTTTAACTAGTCGGCGGCACTGCTTATCATGTAGGTTATGCGATTGACTAATTGAGTACACCATGTAGGCCTACAAACTAATACTTTTAACTATAGATCTAAATAGTTCAGATGAGTTCTAATCGCAGTCATGTGAGATAAGATAAGATATTATTTGATAATTATGTTAATCACACTTATAGCAAAATACACCCTATGAAATTCAGAAAAAAATGTGTAATATTAATTCCAACAAGACGTGACTAATCACATCCTACAAACTAATTTAAATAACAAATATTTTTTAAATATCTTATATTTAAACTATTTTAATTTATAACATTAATATATACAACTTAAACAACATATACTTTAATATAAATTATAAATATTAAATATACTACATATAACTATAAATATCAAATAAAATTTAATATAATATATACATACTAATACAACATACATTATACATAATTACATACATATCATTACAAATAATACTATTCATAATAATAATAATATCATTAATACATAATATAATAATAATATAATACATAATAATTACCATTAATATATAATATACATATATACATATATAATAATAATACATAATACTAATATACATAATATATACATAATACAAATACATACATAATAATACTAATACATCAAACATACATAATACATACATAATACATACATAATACATACATACATACATATACATACATACAAACATACATACATACATACATACATACATACATACATACATACATCATACATACATACATACATACATACATACATACATACATACATACATACAACATACATACATACATACATACATACATACATACATACATACATACATACATACATACATACATACATACATACATACATACATACATACATACATACATACATACATACATACATACATACATACTACATACATACATACATACATACATACATACATACATACATACATACATACATACATACATACATACATACATACATACATACATACATACATACAGACATACATACATACATACATACATACATACATACATACATACATACATACATACATACATACATACACATACATACATACATACATACATACATACATACATACATACATACATACATACATACATACATACATACATACATACATACATACATACATACATACATACATACATACATACATACATACATACATACATACATACATACATACATACATACATACATACATACATACATACATACATACATACATACATACATACATACATACATACATACATACATACATACATACATACATACATACATACATACATACATACATACATACATACATACATACATACATACATACATACATACATACATACATACATACATACATACATACATACATACATACATACATACATACATACATACATACATACATACATACATACATACATACATACATACATACATACATACATACATACATACATACATACATACTACATACATACATACATACTACATACATACATACATACATACATACATACATACATACATACATACATACATACATACATACATACATACATACATACATACATACATACATACATACATACATACATACATACATACATACATACATACATACATACATACATACATACATACATACATACATACATACATACATACATACATACATACATACATACATACATACATACATACATACATACATACATACATACATACATACATACATACATACATACATACATACATACATACCTACATACATACATACATACATACATACATACATACATACATACATACATACATACATACATACATACATACATACATACATACATACATACATACATACATACATACATACATACATACATACATACATACATACATACATACATACATACATACATACATACATACATACATACATACATACATACATACATACATACATACATACATACATACATACATACATACATACATACATACATACATACATACATACATACATACATACATACATACATACATACATACATACATACATACATACATACATACATACATACATACATACATATATATATATATATATATATATATATATATATATATATATATATATATTACATATAATTATATATACATATACATTATTTAAAACATTCACGACTCATTTCCTGTAATGCATATTTTATTTCTGGTGAATGAAGACATGGAACCAAATTAGAGTTCTGCGAGTCTACTACTCGCTAACTGTCCTACCAGTCAACTGCTCTAACACAATTTGGTATGTAATAATTATTTATTCTCTATTCATTTCAACTGCTCTACCAGAAATCTGGTATACCGGAATTATCTATGTCCTTTGATGTTTGCCGCATGTTTCAAGCTAGCTGCTCGGAACACGTGTGTCAGTCAGTTGTTTCGTAGGGCCTATATCATGTTTCCGGAGGTAGAAATGACAATAATACTATTCGAATTTTATTACTATTTAATGTAATTATTTCCTTGTGGGTAAGAGAGTTGACAGGTAGGTCAGATGATTAGTATATTAGATTTCCGATAGGGCAGTTTAAATGAATAAAAATGATTACTCATACTATGATACTCATACATTTAATTCTAGTATAGGTAGTAGAAATGTTGGCTGTTCAGTTCTCGTATATATCAGTTATCCGGTAGTAGAGGAGCAGGCATTCCAACCAAATATTAATAATATAAAATATATTTGATTATTTTATTTTATTATTTTTAAAATATTTGATATACACAAAATTATAGTTTATGCTCATTCTTAACAAAGTGGTCATTATAGTTAAGGCCTATATGATTATTCTAACCTGGATACAATAGTTCATATTTTTCGAAAGATAGGTCGGTAATTATTCTCACACCATTTAATTTGAGATGATTTGACAAGATTCGTAAATTTGTGAATAAAAACGGTCCAACTCGAATGTTCCCCAAAACTGAAGTCATATTCTGGCTAGATCCGCGTTTTGATCACGATAATCCATCAATTCCTGTAGCCGTGGAGTACGTTAACAGTAGTCAGGCGAAGTCAAAAGTTTGTTTCATGCATGATTCAATTTGTCTAGGCGCAGTAAGGAAGCGTGGGACCGAGGATCTCGACTAATACGAGCTGTCAAATCTGATCACGATGATGACAAAACCTGTACCTTATTAGAGTTATGGTATATGTTTAGTTTTCTGAGTTGGGTTTGTTAGGTTGTGGTTTATTGAAGATTCGATTGATTTCCATAGTCATAGAATTTCATAAATTTCGTTCTAAACTTCAAATAATTGTTATCTCATTTAAAAACTCTCCAGTCAAGAAGAACTCGCATCTAGGACGGGGCCACTGGAGACGGGACTAGACGAGCAGATGTGATCAAAATGTAGGCTTATGCAAGTTCGTAGGCAATCATCAACTCTCCAGCAACACTCATGAATTGCGAGACCCGATTCAGACAGATCATTGAAATAGCATATACCCGTACAAGCACATTCAAGACTAAAAACCATTGAATAATTAATTAAATATCTTGTCTAGTCGGCTCAGAAGCCTATACTTATTTACGCAATCCTCACGTTTACGGTCGACAGACAGCAACTAAATGAACGTGTACACCTTATCTGATCCAAAGTACGATGACATAGATACTATAATACCTTCCAATGGACTCGATGCATTGACGTAATTATCACTGATTCGAAAGTAAGTCGCGAGTCTACACTCGACAGTGAGCATGAGTCAGAGCAATATGGCAAAAGATAAACCATGGATTGAACCAGATGAACTACACATTCACGAAAATAACACCAATTATGCTTTGGCACAAATTGTATATATCAACTATCCTCTAGCAGCTTATACTCGGCCTCACCATAAACGTGTTCACTCATTAATACATTCACTGAACACAGTTCACCTAATGCAACAGTTTCTTAGGTACACCTAAAACACAGTCTTGCCAGTCAATTTGGAAATTATGTTAGTGAATAAAAACTTGTACGGTACACGGAACAGAGATATAGACTGCACGTATATCATACAAAATTAGATGGGTTGGGTCGGTCGAACACTCCAGATATTTAATATCATACTGCAATTATAAGGGCTGCACATTGTGTAAGCTTGACACTGTAGGCCTATAATGATACTGCTACGTCAAAAAGGTGACCCAAATGTAGCTATCGTCATCCGTGAATTAGTCATTAATGCATCTGATGTGCACCCGTTTCTCATGAAGTGTAATTATGTGATTTGCACAATGTACAATCAATACATACGATCAAGAAGTTTTTATTAGCCGCCCCGGTGGCTCAGTCAATTAGCGGTAGAAACTGAAGTCACCGTTGGGCGTGGGTTCGAGTCCCGCATAAGGCATGTGTTTTTGTAAATGTCCTTTCACCTATCATCATTTCATCGTTTCACTAACTATCACCCGCACATTCGTACCTCCGTATAACCTAGCTGTCGGTGGGGTCGTTAAGCAGCATTAAAAATAAAGTTTTTATTACCGCGGTTAGTTAACCTTATTCTGAGAGTTAGTGAAACTAAATAGCCATGGTGATAATCGGTTTCAACTCTCTGTTAGAGCTACTCCCACGTTGGTAATTTGTACACTAAGTAGCCACTGACAAAAAGGATTTGAGATCAAATACCATACAGGTATTCTCTTACTTATCAATTATCACTACATTTCATTTAATTTATTTTGCAGTATAGTTAGCCATGGATATGCCCAGAGATACAGGCGAATCACAATAGGAACCAACTGAATAGAAAATTAGTTGAAATTCAATAATTTCCAGATATTGTTTATTTGTTTAATTTTCTTTTGGATCTGAACTACATTATCGATAGCATCACCACGATTCACGTTTAACGCGAGGTACACACTTTTCTGGTATTTCCGGCTTCGGAAAGTCGAAGTAATGAATAAATACTCATTTCAAGGTATTTTTCAACCTGCCTTGCATGCGATTAATTGAACAAATGTCAGGGTAAATGAATATGAAATTAAGTTTCATGAATGTCTCAGATTATTTTCAAGTCACGACTTGAAAGAAAATAACACGAAACTTCTTACCCATTTTTCATTGGCAATTCGAAGGGAAAGGGAAAACGGCATCACACGCAAACACGAGCCCTTGTGTTTTGCTCAGTCTCCTTTTCCCTAGTATTCAGTACTTGCACCGTAATGAATCCATTTATTCACCCACTTAATTTAGAGGGTTGCCACTTGTCTCTTTTTTCATTCCAAATCAGCCGTGGTATTGGAAAAAAATTGTATCTATTGATTTGACGATATAGTAATCTAGTAGCTCAAAAATATGAAAAATCTTCTATAAATTCCACGAACTGGTGTGAAATAGCCTTCTGCATAAGACCTATATTCATCACAAGCCCCTTCGGTGATTTGCATACTGTAGTCATTCATTATCTTGGAAGAACTGCACTACAATGAATGTACTAAAACTCGGTCCATTGTACACTGTTAATGTGTTAATTGGCATAGACAAAATGGGTAAATGAGTTATGAAAGAGTACATTATCCCTATATTATTGGAGCCCTGAGTCATACATCATTTTAAATAAAGTTGATATGTTGACTTCACAAGTGCTCTTGAAAATAACAATTCTCAGCATGTTTTCAAAGAAAATGTACAGGCGAATTATGAATATAATTTTTAATTTTTCAAGTCAGTCAACTTTTGAACTGGTCTCAATCATTTGGGTATTTACATTCAGTTCGCTGCAGTTAACCTTTGATCATTAGTCGAGCAGGCGAGTGGAATTATTAATTGTAGTGTTAGTCGCTATGTCGACGGGATTGGAATTTACGTGAAATTATTTTAAAATTGTATCAATCGTTCAAACACTATATATACTCCCTCCAAAAAGTTGGTAAACATTATTTGAGTGAATCCATCATTACAGGAATGCAAATTAAGATTAATTTGCTGTTTGTGCTTATCCCAGTAATGAGTACTGGTTCAATTTTGCATTTATTCAACATGAGCATATATATATATTCATGCGAGCCATTAGCTAAAACTAGAATCTAGGATGCAAGGTACAATCTATAAATTTATAAATGCAATACAAACATATTCTAGCATACATTCAAAAAATGGAAACCCCCTTGTTTGAGCCTCAAAGCATCTATTTCCAGGATGCAAATGTGTGACATTTGGCAAACGTGTTCTTCTTTCAATCATCATTGGAAACTGTTGGAACTCTATATTGTATAATTCTAGTTCCAAATATAGTAAATTCGACTTCGATGATTAATATATGAATACAATATAATTTACACAACGATGTTTAGTGCTTCACAGAATAAGTTGTTCACTAGCCTACATAATAATAGTTGAACAAGAGGTAGGCAGTCTTCACACCACATGCTGACTTCTGACTTCATTTACATGCATTCGGTCGGCTAAGAAGATATTTTTAGTTGTCTGGCTTTTCTCCTCCCGTTCACATCGCTGCTATGTATGCTACGTTTAGGGAAGCGGATCGCATTGGTAAGGCTAGAGGATTATTCTAATTCGGGCACATTTCCAACACAGAAATATGTACTGAAATTTACACTTCATATGTCAAGTTATGTTTTCCACATGAAAGCAAAAAACTACCCAGTTGACCAAAGAGTAGTATCCGAATAGGGAAGTCACCCAGTTAATGTACTGTCAGTAACTGTAACTAAAGCATGTTAATGACGTTCAGGCCTAAGTATACCGGTAACTTGAGTTTAATAATGAAATAACATGCACTGAGGTGCGAAGGTCGTATCTGTTTCAGATTTATGTAATAATACCTACTAAGCATAACTACAATTTTATTTGTAATTATTATTAATGATTCATAATGACAAGTAACCAGTCTTAGCATTGTTCAAGTCAGTATTTGTCCTCGCCATGTAAATTATAAGCATATTCTATAATTTATAATAATACATCCTATTAAATAATCCAGACTTTCATGTGCACGTTCCTGCTACACAGATAAAAAGAGGTAACTAGCTAGTCACAACCTGTTCATCCTTTTAGGTTGATATATTCAACTTGTGGTAACAGTAAACGTAGTACTTCATCCATATAATTATCACGGTAATCGATAACACTTCTTAGCATGTATGATGGTATACGGCAAGCAAAACAGAAGTGGGTACTATGCATCAAGAATAGAATGTAACGCGACTCAATTCGCAGTTAGTACAGTTGCATCCAGTGCAACTACTTTATTATAATTGCTAGTACTACCACTGGTACTCCTATAGTAGTATAGTAGAGCAGCAGTTCCAGCGAACTCTGACGTAAGTGCGTGGTTAGTCTACTACCATACCGGTCAGACTGCGATCCCGGACACTCCCACTTTCTAAAATAATGAAACTATTGCGAGATCTCACCATAATATCTGCCCCAACCAGAGACTAGTCACGATTATTAAATACAAAATAGTACTTCGAAGAGCGCGTATTGAATACCTAACAATGCAAAACAAAATAATCACCTCACCGGTACAAAATATCTACACCGGCCAGCCAAGTTATCTGCTGTACGACACAACAATTACCAGGCCTATACTTTCCGTAGTAAATGATGACACTAGGTCATTACTAGAACATGTATTTTTAAATCTCAAATTGAATCACTGAATAAATTTTTTCGAGATTATATTAAAAACGAGTGCACACTAAAACAGGAATATTATTAATTAATAATGATTATAACAAACTTACTTTGTACTGAAACCAGGTGTCTCCAGTTTAGTCCTAAATATCCGAAGTGCGATGTGTTTATTGATAGCTTATCTGATATCGATTAACCAACCAAAAAAATAAAAAAACAAATGAAATAACGATGAACTTATTTAACACAGCGGTGTATTCGATGGTGTATTTGAAGCACACACTACTTGACTAAACGACGGCCAGCGACACACTGACTCAGCGATGGAACTCATCATGATCGGCTTCGGCGCTATAGCTTGCGCGATCGACCTGAACTAGGAAAACAAGATACATACTTGTGTTGACGGGCGCCATGAGCCACATAGGATTTATTATTATTATGATCAGGTATATCCGATACACATTATAATTCTAAGAAATTTACGCTTTGATTTTATTTTCGCCGAGTCTTGAGAACTAAAAACACTGACAACAAAATAGACTGAATTTATCTTTAAATATTTAAAACAAATATTTTTTCGTGCGTAATGCACTTCATTCTAACTTCAACGGTTGGACCAATAAATTGAACCACAAAATGAATAAAATGAGAAAAATGAATATTTACAGTAATTTGACAAAATTTATTGAATATATAGGCAATTCTAGACACGGTATGCAATAATTCAAGCGATCTCAATTAAAAAATTATGGATTAATGGCTCGACAGTATTTTCTCGAATAAGGATCAGGTGAGAAAATTATTTAGAGATATTATTCAATACCATTGATTCAGTAATGAACAATAATTAAATATAAGAGAACACCTTATGCCTATGACCTATGGTCTTCCGAATTGCTACTTATTTTCATTTAGTGATCTGCGACCACCAGGTCTGAATCTCGATAGATAATACTGTGGGTGGATTGCAAGAACGAAGTTTAACCCCGGTCTACTTTAGACGCCGTCTAAGTACAAAATAGCATTGCCTCTGCCATGCTATTTTGTACTTAGACGGCGTCTAAAGTAGGCCGGGGTTTAAACGTCGTTCTTGCAATCCACCCTGTGACTCAGATGTATTTACATGTTCAAACGTTTTGATGGATACATTCGAAAAGCTAGTGCAGTTAGGGCCCATATTACCAATAATAAAAATGTGTTAATTCTAATTAAACAATTGCAGTACAATAATAACATTGGTAACCAAGGGTAATAACAAGCTAATCCACTAATTATCGCTTAATCAACAAATTTATTAATATAATGATGTAACTTTTCAGATACCATTTAATGATTCAACTTCAACGCAATACTAAATACAAATCCGGAAAAAAAACAGGAATACGTGAGGAGAAAATCGACAACATATGTATGTGCAACAACTGTACTAGGCCCCTATACATTGGTCGATTTAGATTTAGATAAGAAGGTGCTGTAATCCCAAATAATATTGAATAAGAAAATAAAACCGAAGCTTATGATTAATTTCCAGTCTCAGTTTTCTATCTCTAACACATGCACACAAATTGTGATACATGATATTAAATGATGAGTAATTCGCGTAATTCATATATTAACTGCTTTGATATAACCAAAAGTCTAACCGAATATTGATAAACCGCGTATGATTATATTTGTTGGCATTAGGAAAACGATCGAGATATGGAATGTATTCAGAATGTATTGTTTATTATTCTATTGGCTTCTTTTTGATGATTTTCATTATATCTCTTTTGACCATCATTCAATATAATATAGACCCTTACTCATTTTTTTTTTTCATGCTAGAATTTTAATACCTAGATTTATATATAAGAAAAATGAAAAATAGCGAAAAAAGACCTATCAATTTGACAATATCCAGACTACAAATATTCATATCGTAGGCTACTGAAACTATATAACACACTGATTTCAAAAAATCTTACCTACCCTTAACCTATGGCCAAAAGCCGTTATATAATATTTGAAACAAAAAAAAATAGAAAAGGTTGGTATTAGGACCCACGCCCCCTCGCAATGGATGCGAATGATTTCCCACTGTGCTGTGAGTGCAGTCGACGAAATGCGTGTCCAAATGTATACTTGGCTGAGAACGCCCTAATGCAGAGCAGTGGAGCAAAGTTGACCCCCTCGTCATATAACCTCTCGTCAACTAGTACCTAGACGAAGATGGCAGATGCCCAGGCATGCCAGCTCTAGGACTATAGATATATATATTATATTACCTCGCCGAGATATGTTACTCCTGCGGCCGACTGGCGACATATGCTCGTTCTATCTCGGCGGCCATATTGGACTTTTCCAAATAGCTTCTAAGCAATTGGCCTTCTCTATCATCACTGATAGTGATATATCTAGTATATGTCCAATATGGCGTTAACTTCCCGGTTTGCAACGCGGTGTGAAGTTGGTGCCGTGACACAAATAACGCCTTCTTAACGTTGAGTAACGTACCTCGGTATATATATCTATGACAGGACTAACTGGAGCACTAGCGTACCGCGTAGTACTGTGAGGTCGTCATTAACAATGGCGGTTCGAAAGCCTATAATTGACGACTGACATTAAATTAGAACGATAATGGCCGTCAGAAAACGAGTGGGTCACGACAGGAATATGACCGCGTAAGTCACGCCCCCAAAACCAATCACAGACGTGCTTTAGGTATGCGATTCGCCGTTTCCACCGTTTCATACGTATAAAGATTAAAGAATAATTCCAATATCGGTCGCTTAAACATTATCGATAGATAAAGAAAATCAACCAATCCCATAACCTTTAGCCAAAACCATTTATATAAACTTGGAAATAAATTGAACAGCTCATCAAGTGAATCGAACCCTTGACCCAGGAGCTTGACTCTGACGCCGTAGCGCTGAGTTAGGCAGAGACTCGTACTCGGTGGTGGTTGTGTAAGAATGTTTGAAAGATATCGCTCGGAGTGCGTGTTCTCATTCCTGTCTTGACCCGCTCGTGTCAGTCAAAGATATTATTTTTCTTCAAATCTAAAGACAATACATAAAGTCACAGCCGTCTGTATATTTTTTCTAAAGACCACAACACTCAAATTTGCCGCTGCAGGTGGAAAGAATATTTTTCAAACGGATTGTGACGGAAAAGAGCATATTTTTGGGGAATTTATTATCATTTGATTTTTAATTGAAAATTTCAATATATTTTTAGTTCTAACGTAGTTGTTGACTTGTACATAGTTACCTAACTGTGGTCAAAGCAATCGCTGCACCGTGCTTCCGATTTGTAAAAAAGCAATGCGGTTAGTCTCTCCAATTTTCACAGTATCCTCGATCCCCGAGTAGTCAGCACGGCCTTCTGAGATCGACAACTACTAAGAAAATAGCCAGAGATAGTGGCGTCTAATTCTGAGAGAGGCACGACAGGAATAAAACCATGCTCTTCAAACGATATCTTTCATATACGGTAATCTTATGACCACCTCTATATACGTATATCTGCAAAGCTCAGCGGTACGACGTGTGACTACCGCTCCAGTACCCAGCAGGGTTTTATTCCCACCATAGGCTGCTTTGTTCTTTTCGATGGCTAAAGGTTATGTTTTCATTTTTTTCATCTTTCATGTCATATTTTGTAAGTCATTTGATTTTGTAATTGACATTTATATCCACATTATCACTTTCAATTCATTTTATTCATCATAGGTAAGGTAAGGTGGAAGAATGGTCAGCTGACTGAACCTCGCATTTTTTACTGTGCTAACGTTGTTATACATGATAAATAGAGGCCTTCTATTCTATTCGATTCTATTGATATAATGCACTAATCATTGTAGCCTAGTTGTTAGTTCATCCACATGTCGTTCTCGGAGTCAGTCGAGGGCTCAGTCCTCATATGGGAAAGTGAAAAAACAATTGCGTCTCGAGCATAGGGTTATGGAGAAAGTATGTTTTGCACATTAGACCACAGAAACAAAATTATCTGCATGTATATCGTCTAATTCATATTTTGATATTCTCTTCTCTACTCTCGACAAACAACGCATCTCCCCTCTGCCGCTTCTTACAGCTCTCCACATCAACGGTAAGTATGGTGGGGGTTTCAGAACAGGTTGTCCATCTCGTTTAAACTTCAAGTTACCCCACGAGAATGGCAGCTTGGCTCTGGAAATAGCCATTCTCTCTTGTTGCCTGCTTGTGCAATATACGAACGTGAGTTACTTAGGGGTTAGTGGGGAGGTCTAACACTGCAAGCTAAACTTGGCCAGCTCCTGTTCCATAGGTACCTCTCCAGAGGCGGCTCACCGGTAAAGTAGGAGTAGTTATTTCACACGTACCTTCTTCACTGGGAAAATAATGCAAGAGTTATTTTACACTTTTTCGCTTTTAAATTCGGTCAAATAACTGAATACTTTTGAATACTTTCAAGCTCGATTATCTGTGCTTGAATGCATCATGTACGGAAATGGGAACATGGCATATGTCTTGAGTAAAACGTACGTGGGCCATGGTATAATGCTACGTGCTCTGTGCTACCTATGGAGAGGTAAACTTGGGACGTTTTTGGCTTTTTTAACCGCGTCATGATGGAGACAGAAACCCAAAAAACTTGTCTCACGTTGTGGTTCTGTAATCTGGGTATTTTTCCGCATCATTTGATACCAATATCATGCATGTACCATTTCACATAAGAAAGGTCATTGGCATAAAACGAGTCATAAAGGGCAACTGGCCCTCAAATTCGTATGTTGTTATATATAGGTCCTACTCGGAATCTTAGAATTCCTACAAATGACGTTTTTTACGTCCATATGATGTAAACCTGCTACATTTTTGGGCCCTTTTTGACCTCGCTATTCCCCCTAAGTGCTTCGAAAGACTCGCATATTGTGTCTGTAAAACTCGTTGGTACCATTCAGTACTAATAATCAGAATATATGTACCTTATGAGGTAATCCTTTCGACACTGGCTCTCCATCTAATACGAATGGACTTTGAATTTGTCAATTTGTTGATCTTGAGGAAAATTGTATACCGCTGTAGCCTTACATTATTCAGTTGCCCCTATTTTAATAACGATCACATCCATGGATGGGAAGTCATAGATGTTTTAAGGAATTGATAATGCAAACATTAGGATGTTAAATGGTGTTCAAAATCGAATCATCGGTTTGTCTACCACCCAAAAAAAAAGAATCTTGAAAGGAAGTCTCACTCTGCCAATTATTCTTGGGATTTTAATACGTTCGTTCGAGATGTATCTTGCATTCTCGTTATCAGTGTTTACTGAATTATGCTCAATCTGTTTCATTGTGTTGAACCATTTAGAATCAGCTGTCTCATTTCTTATCGTGGCTGCCGCTTAAACTTGTGGCTCTCGATGGAGTTGACCCAATTAATTCTAACGCAAAAAAATCGCATTTTGCGCCTTCAAGTTTGATCACGACAACGTCCATCGATGAGAAATCCTCTTCTCCCGGAAGACGTCTCCGGTTCTGTAATCCGACTCGAGATTAATTGGGGATTGGTAATAATTGCATATCGACGGCCACAAAAGTATTATGGTATCTGAAAAATCGTTGAGTGCAGATTTCAAACTACAATATATTCATTTCCAATTTGCGACCATATAAGTAATTACAGGTTGAGATTTCAACTGTTGCAAATAGTTATACACACTCGACATAGAAAATAACAATTGATTTTCATTAAGAATATTTTCTTGTTTGTTACGTTCATAATCGTGATCTTACATCGCGTGCCTCCATATAATGACTTACGAACACTTAGCCTACATTTAAAATCCTGGAAACCTGTGCCATACCCACAATACTCTATCATGCTTCCTTGAGGCGTGTGGAACAAACTTCTATGCAGCATTACTTGAACAAGTGAATGTTATTCGCTCATGTAAATTGAAATTGAAATCAATATTAATAAAACACTATTTTGATTTGTGCACGTGTGGTATTTTCTCTTTCTTCAAAAACAAAGAAAAGCTATAAAGAATCTGAGAAAGGAAAGACCCAATATTGAAAGTGATATGGGTCGTAAGTCGAGTTCTTTTTGCAAGCTAACCTGCAAGTATGAGAACTCGACGAATCTGAATCTCTCGACCAAGGTCATGATTCACTTTCAATACTCCAATGTTATTCGGCGATAGCTGATGTTCATGATACTCATGATGACTAGACATATCTTGACAGTGGGCCTACATTAATTTATGCTAGAGTAAAGCAATTTTCAAGACAAAAACATAGAGAGTGAATTTTGAAATTTCTTTGAAATTCTGAATTTCTCGGTCTCTCGTCCAACAAAAGTATTCAGTTATTTGACCGAATTTAAAAGCGTAAAAGTGAAAAATAACTCTTGCATTATTTACCCAGTGAAGAAGGCACGTGCCACATGTGATATAACTACTCCTACTTTACCGGTGAGCCGCCTCTGGACTCTGGAGAGGTACCTATGGAACAGGAACTGGCTAAGTTTAGCTTTCAGTGTTAGACCTCCCCACTAACCCCTAAGTAACTCATGTTCGTATATTGCACAAGAAGGCAACAAGAGAGAATGGCTATTTCCAGAACCAAGCTACCATTCTCGTGGGGTAACTTGAAGTTTAAACGAGATGGACAACCTGTTCTGAAACCCCCACCATACTTACCGTGGCTCACGGTAAAATGACCGACTCAATAATGTCGACGACCAAAATATCGCGGCAATAAGGTCGCGGCAATAATACCGCGAGAGACATAACATCGCGGGTACATAATATCGCGGAGGCCAAATAACCGCGGACTAAATGACCGCGGTCAAAATGATCGCGGACAAAAGAGCGCGGCGACCATATGATCGCGGGCAATAAGAGCGCGGCGACCATATGATCGCGGGCAATAAGATCGCAGCGACCAAATGATCGCGGGCAATAAGATCGCGGCGACCATATGATCGCGGGCAAAAAGATCGCGGCGACCAAATGATCGCGGACAAAAAGATCGCGGGCAATAAGATCGCGGCGACCATATGATCGCGGGCAATAGGATCGCGACGACCATATGATCGCGGGCAATAAGATCGCGGCGACCATATGATCGCGGGCAATAAGATCGCGGCGACCATATGATCGCGGGCAAAAAGATCGCGGGCAATAAGATCGCGGCGACCATATGATTGCGGGCAAAAAGATCGCGGGCAATAAGATCGCGGCGACCATATGATTGCGGGCAAAAAGATCGCTGGCAATAAGATCGCGGCGACCATATGATCGCGGGCAATAAGATCGCGGCGTACATATGATCGCGGGCAAAAAGATCGCGGCGACCAATTATGATCGCTCGTTCTCACCCGTGGTCGCCCGAGCATTGTGCATCATTCAGGCGGCGATTGCCGGTAAACGGCGGGTCGGATCGAAACGAGGGTGGCACCGTTGGATGCACATCGACGAAACACGCATTCGTGTACCGGGTTTGACCGGGATTCGAACCACCGTTCAACGACCATCGCTGCATATCGTTGAACACGGTGCTGCCCATAAGAGACACTCGGGTGAACTTTGCAGGAGAACGGCCGGTCGGATCGGGCTGATTCGACCACACGGGTGTAGAGGGGCACGATCCGCGTCTTTTAACATCCGTGCGGCTGCGTTCTGTTGCGGCGTTCGGAAATGGGGGCTCGGACAAGATATCATTTTTTGGCCTAGTAGTGTTTTCCCTATACCCGAGATTTGCATACTTTCACCGGCAATTGCCTGCGAACGGCGATTCGGATCGAGACGGAGGTGGCACCGGTGGATGCACACCGACGAAACGAGTATTCGTATTTGGGTTCGGCCGGGATTCGAACCGCCGTTCTCCGACCATCGCTGCAAATCGTATAACACGGCGGCGCCCATAAGAGACATTCGGGAGAACTTTGCAGGAGAACGGCTGGTTGGTTCTGGCTGATTCGACCACGGGCGGATAGAGGAGAACGATGCGCGTCTTTTATTGCCAATGCGGTCGCGTTCCATTGCGGCGTTCGGAAACGCGGGCTCGGACAAGATTGCTGTTTTCGGCCTAGCCGTGTTTTCCCTATACCCGAACGGTGCATCGTTCACAAGGCGATTACCGGCGAACGGCCGGTTGGATCGAGATGATTCGACCACAGGCGTGTAGAGGGGCGCACGGCGCGTCTTTTTTTGGCCCGTGCGGCCGCGATCCGTCACGGCGTTCGGAAACGCAGCCTCGGAATAGATCTCTCGTTCTCACCCGCGGTCGCCCTATGCCCGAGCATTGTGCATCGATTGCCGGCGAACGGCGAATTCGACAAGCGTAATTTAAGTTTTGGTTCGGGTATTCGTCGCCATGTATTAGATACTATCAATGGCGGTAAGTTTCGTCCGCGATCATATGTACGCCGCGACCGCGATCTCATTGCCCACGATCACATGGTCGCCGCGATCTTATTGCCCGCGATCATATGGTCGCCGTTTTGTCCGCGATCATATAGTCGCCGCGATCTTTTTGTCCGCGATCGTTTTGTCCGAGATCATTTCGTCCGCTAACATATGTTCGTCGTGATTTCACTGCCCGCGATCATATGGTCGCCGCGATCTAATTGCCCGCGATCATATGGTCACCACGATCTTATTGCCCGCGATCATATGGTCGCCGCGATCTTTTTGTCCACGACATGTTTGTCCGCGATCATATGGTCACCGCGACCATATGGTCACCGCGATCTTTTTGTCCGCGATCATATGGTCGCCGCGATCTTTTTGCCCGCGACCTTTTTGTCCGCGATCATATGGTCGCCGCGATCTTTTTGAGTGCGATCATATGGTCGCCGCGATCTTTTTGCCCGCGATCTTTTTGCCCGCGATCATATGGTCGCCGCGATCTTTTTGCCCGCGATCTTTTTGTCCGCGATCATATGGTCGCCGCGATCTTTTTGCCCGCGATCTTTTTGTCCGCGATCATATGGTCGCCGCGATCTTTTTGCCCGCGATCTTTTTGTCCGCGATCATATGGTCGCCGCGATCTTTTTGCCCGCGATCTTTTTGTCCGCGATCATATGGTCGCCGCGATCTTTTTGCCCGCGATCTTTTTGTCCGCGATCATATGGTCGCCGCGATCTTTTTGCCCGCGATCTTTTTGTCCGCGATCATATGGTCGCCGCGATCTTTTTGCCCGCGATCTTTTTGTCCGCGATCATATGGTCGCCGCGATCTTATTGCCCGCGATCATATGGTCGCCGCGATCTTATTGCCCGCGATCATATGGTCGCCGCGATCTTTTGTCCGCGATCATATGGTCGCCGCGATCTTTTTTCCCGCGCTCATTTTGGTCGCGATATTTTTGTCTGCGCGACCTTATGTACGCGCGATCATTTCACCCACTCGATATTATTGCCACGAGATTATTGTCCGCGGTCTTATGTCCGCGCTCTTTTTGCCGCGATCTTTTTGCCGGCTACCCTTACCGTTGATGTGGAGAGCTGTAAGAAGCGGCAGAGGGGAGATCCGTTGTTTGTCGAGAGTAGAGAAGAGAATATCAAAATATGAATTAGACGATATACAGATAATTTCGTTTCTGTGGTCCAATGTGGAAAAAACTCTTTCTCCATAACCCTATGCTCGAGACGCAATTGTTTTCTCACTTTCCCACATGAGGACTGAGCCCTCGACTGACTCCGAGAAAGACAGGTGGATGAACTAACAACTAGGCTACAATGATGTACAAACTTCACAAATTTCATTTTCAAAAAATCTTGACTCCCAGAAGTTGGTAATTTTTTCAGCTGCCGGTAGTTTACAATTAATCGATGATAGCACACTGATCGCAGCTTTCGCTTCATACGTACAATTTCAAGGGATATCATTCAAGGATATTTATACCATCTTATGGTTCTGAAATATGAAAGCACCACAGTATGTATGAAGGCAGTAAAAATTGGCATCCACTTTATAATACCGACATTCAAATCTGTACAACAATAGCTGCATTCCATTTACCGGGAATGAATTTTGTTAACGATCATGATTATTTATTATGATCATGTGGGTCAATGTGTGAAGTGCATTTCAGGAAGGCTACAAAATCAATTGTGAATTCTTTGAAATACCATTTATTAGAGGGCCTAAATTAGAATTGTGGACGGTTGTAGAATACCAACTTATATTTCTATACCTCTATAATATGCCAAGAAAATATGAGCTAAAAATGTAAACGATGTGCTACGAGATTTTGTAAAAAAAAATCAAAAAACAATGTACATTTCAACGCGTGACCGTATACGTATATCGTACACACTGAATATAGAGCCAAGTATAATAATATACTATTCCGGGAAACAGATTTATATACGACTTACATTTTGTCATCACAAAATAAGTATATTACACGTGTTATACCTGTGATGTCTAGTTCATCCTAGCTGAATGATACATGTTGGATAGTGGATACTATTGATTCGTAATAAATATTTTACATTCTACTTCCTAATATCGATCGAACTATTAAAGAGGTATGTATGTTTGATTACACTTAATGCTGCTGACACAGCTACGTTTTACCATTGGTTTTACCTCAGCTATATACAACGCATTTAGACTACTATATTCTAATATTATATTACACCAACCCTGAGCTAGGTCAAGATAGGCAAAACAATCAGAGAGAATGAATGAGTTATACGAAGCAGGCCTATACTGTCACGCGCACTTATAGATTTCCTGGTTGTAAGTTTATTCCTATACATTACCAGTTTATTTACACGCCAGTTGTTACATGCGTAGAAAAATGAGCACGGGAACTAGGACTTTAATTCAATATTTAGGGACAATATGATTCAATATCTTGAGACAAGATTTTAATGAACAATGACGATATTCATTTCCATAATTTTAGAGAAAACTAGAAATCGTCATCTCAGTTTCAAAAATTGTAATCAATGTATTTGTCCTCCAGGACCCAGCTCTTTTTCTCGTGACGTACACATTACTCGATTCTGTTTATGTTTCTACACAGAATCGGTAACGTCAAGAATCATGGTCTACAAGAATATTAATTATAATTTCTGAAATTGAGATGATGATTTCTAGTTTTCTCAGAAATTGGGAAATAAATATCGTTATTATTAATTAAAATCTAGTTCCAGGGTTGTGATGTCCTCTAAGAGTGAAACTTGAAAGCAGAAAATAAATTATGGAAATAATAAAAATAATGAGAAATATGTGTTTGCAATTATGTACATTTACAATGTATACATATTTTACAATGATATACAAAAAGGGATAACAATATGCATACAAGACAAATAAATACAATGATTACAAGAAATAATATTTTACCTCGAATTTCGTACTCCAAATATACTAGTAACCAAAACATATAAAACAGATAACTATAAAGAAAAAATGTTGAATCGCGAAGGGGAAATCCGCATAAAGCATTTTGGCGTTGATCAGAGGATCAGAGCGGTTTCTTTCCTTTACAATCCTGAATGAAAAAGAAAGAGCACTAAAGCAACAAAAAGCTTACATGTGGGAAACTTTTTGATTAGTTCCTCGGGTTGGAAGTAGTCTCAAGTCCAGCCCAAATATATAAAGGCTGTATATCTAGATTTATAGATATATAGATATACATATGAGTACATGACTTTCTGTTGAAACGTACATCACGTGATGTTCTTAGGATGGATATTATTATCACTCAAAAATACCACCTCATCAAGGAATCGAACCCGGATTTTTGCTTGATACACAATTGCTCTTTCCATCTGAGCCTACAAGGAGGGTATCTTTCAATGATAATAATGTGTGTGTAATGGTACAGATGTAGGATGAGGGGTCGTTCTATGTCAGTTACGTTCTTTCTCGGTTACCGTGTGATGTAGGCTACTAGGTGCAATCTAATGGCGTCGGATGGATGATTAATGAGATGATGGGATGATGAGATGAAGGTTTCTCAGGTAATGGGAAGGATAGTGAGAAAGAGGCGGTCATGGCTTATATTGTGAGAACCATTCCGGCATTAGCTTTGGCTATACATAGGGAAGCCACTGAAACCTCTGTATAGCTAGTCGGTGGCGCATAGCCCAACCCTTAATTCAGTATTTAATTCCTAGTTAGAACGAGATACAAGAATGAATGTCTTAAATCACTTCCAATATGACCTAGTTCCTCCTTGAGTAATTAGCTATTAAAATTATGCAATTACTCTCAGTGCGAATTTATCTGTTATTTCTTAGTTCGTTAGTTGATTAGATACAGTTCGAGGCCTACGCCCATGTTGCTAGTTGTCTCTCTGTACAAGAAGAGACGGGTGTCATCAGTCTGACAAGACCGAGTGTTCTGCACGACACGACCACGATACGACTCTATATGGGCTCATCTCCCACATTGTGCAGAGATCAGTAGGCCTAGTCTCAGTAGTTAGAGCCATGATCGTCCAGCCTGATAGCAATTAGTCTGACAGAGCTAGACTTATATCAATACGTAGCACTGAAATCTACTCTGAAAGTAGACTAACGATACAAAATAGTTTTCACATTTATAATTGAAGTTTTAAGTACTGATGCCTGTGGAATAATATCAAATGCATTAAATGTATGAATGAGGTTGAATAAAATTTAAGAACGATTAAAAACGAAGACATGAAAAACTGGAAGCAAAATGTCTTGATGTTACGTTTTGGAAAATGTATTGACGAACGTATTATTGTACCACTATATATTGGCGTAATAAATGAACCAACACATCCATTCTTTCATGGTTGAACAATCCTGCTTCTGACTTGTCAAGGCATATAGGTATATGTGGGGCAGTGGTAAAGAGGAACATATACATAAAGGCATCATGTATTCCCTTTTTCACGGCCGGGGGCAACCACAGCCAAACCAGAGTCAGGACGGACGACCTCATTGGGAATACAAATAATATACTATGCTACCAGAGATGGTCACTGATCAGGGTGGGAGTTATAGTAAGTTAAGTGTACGCAAGCACAACAAGTTACGGGCTAAATGTACTAGACTTGTACGTCCTGATGCTAGTCGTGGCCTCGGCGTCGGCGTCGGTCGATACTGAACTAGGTCTAAGGGATGGTGAGGGACTATTCCGGGGGAGGAAAGGGGTTGGCGGGCGGAAGAGGGTGGAGGGGAAAGGGACTCTTTAAGTAACCACGCCCGCGTATGACAAAAATTGTGGGAGGTGTAGGTCCCCCCCACGATATATTTAAAAGGTATTATAAAATAAAAAGTAATGATAACTGGACATATTTCACATTCACAGATTCTATCTCCGTAAGCTGATGAAAATCTATCAATCAGAAATTCAGAATAGCATATTTCAAAACGACATTTCTATTGATACCCCAAATAAAGTTCATAAGTTATAGGCAAACTAGACGCTAGAACAACAGCATACGAATAGCATGATTCCAACCCAGAGGCAAAAATATTTAAATCCATTTCTACTTGTCTCTTATATGCCTACCTAATCCCAGATAATGAACGCAATCAGTGTTTTATCGCTAACTCGTAAATTGAATACCTTTTGAATATTTGAATAGCTTCGCTATTATTCTGTAATCGTATGTAGAAAGTGGGTTCAACACTCTCGATATTATGATTTTTACTTTGCAATCAGATAATTGCGAAACAAAATATTTAAAAAATGTGTATTTATTGAGTGTGTGATTTAAAGAATAGTATAAACTTCAATATCTGTAGATAATTATGTGTGTGCATATAGAATATGTTATATTCAAATATTTTGGGTAAAGTTGTATTAATAATTTGGAAGTTATTTTTTTTAATTTTTGGAGCAACAACTTTTTTAAACTTTATAATTAGAGACGAATATTCATTGATAGTGCTCTACGTTTCTTGACCTATATTTGCCATACATCTTCAGAAGCAATGACAACACATTATTGGAAAAAACAATATAGAAATCAAGAAAACTATTTTCAAAAACACATGCGCCTAATGTGTCAAACTTGTGCGTCTAGAAGCAAGTTTACATATATTTTTTTCTTGATAATTCGTATCGTTTTTTCTAATAATTTTCTGTCATTGCTCCTGACGATGGGCCAATATAGGTCAAGGTTATGATTATCACGTTTAAAAATCTGTTTTGTTCCAATCATTGACATAACTCTGACCAGAAGATTTTACATAGGCGTATAAGATATTATAATGAGTTGTGAAAGCTCGAAATCGAAGATTTGTTTTAAAAAAAAATATATATATATATATGTGTGTGTGTGTGTGTGTATGTGTATGTGTGTATTCTCGTAAGCTTTCATGGAGTGTATTTATTTCTAAATCATTCGCAGTATCCATATATGAATTATTATTTAATCTCATACGTTTCGAATGTATTGCAAAATTTATTCCCAGGAGAGTATAATCACAATTTTACATATTCAAACTACATGTCTAGATATTCGAGGAAGAATTATTCCGAGAAAAAAAAACATTTCCGGTACCGGTAGCGACTTTACAATCCCATATGGACCCCAACGCAATAGCTGATCTCGCGTCAATTATTGCAGAATAAACAGTTATATATAATTGTTCTTTTAAGAAAATGCAGTATGAACCTACTTCAACTAAATCTGAGCAAAATACAAGAAGGAAACATTCAAACCGGAACATGCAGCGTAGTGGTTACCGCGCTCGTTTCATGTGAATTTGATCCGGGAGACGAAGGGGTTTCGGACACAAATTTCAGATATCGAAATACATTTTATAAATAGTTAGAGGGGGTCGCCTGTGGGCTCACCTTTGTCTCCAGTACTAGGAAACATGTCCGTGGAGGATCTGGATATAAAAGCACTGGAATCAGCTCTATTTAAGATATCAGCTTTATTTTGGTGTACAAGGTACACCATTGACGACACGTTCATTTTATGGACCAAAGCAGAGCCAAGCTGCAATAATTTCTTTTTCATATGAATAACCAACACCATGAAATAAAATTCACTGTGGAAGTGGAAGAGAATGAGAAACTTCCTTCCTCAGATTTGATGATACTGAAACTAGAAGATGGTACGCTAGGGAAAACAGGTTATAAAAAAAACAGCAAATATTAGTCTGTTTACTCAACGTGCATCCTCCCATCATCACCCCGCTTAAATCTATTCAGTTCCAAACACAATCACTGTAAGATCACTAAGATTGACGGATAAGGATAGTACAAATCAAGAGAAAAATAAATGAAGGGATCACCTATTAAATGACGGTCAATCAAACTCGCCTATATCTAAAGCATTTGATAGAAATCCTCTTCTTTAACATGATACCACAAGAGATGAAGTTGATGAGAAAGCTCATCTTCCTTATATACGTGGTACAACAGATATAATTGGTAAACTTTCCAATACAAATGATATCAAAACTTTATTTTCCGCCGATCGTAAAATTGGACGTATGCTTCGTATTCCGAGGGCTAAAATTCATTTAGAGAACCATGGTGTTCATGAAATTCCCTGTGCAGATTGTGATAGGACATAAATAAAGACTTCTACTCTAGAACTTACTTCTAGAAAAATGAGTACAAGAAAAAATGAACAAAATATTGTGTAACTCGACAACTCAAACACTCTGTTCTAGGCTTCTAGCCCTCTTCAGTTTAGAAAATCGCCACACCATCTACTTCGAAAATACCAAGTCTATAGCAATTCCGACGATCATAATTTACCTCGTATTTTTAGAGGAGCAGTAAAGATGAGAGAAGACAACGTGCTATTAATAAGTGAGATGATGGCACTCGTTTATCGGACAGTTGGAAACCGATCGTATCTCTAACAAAGTATAAAACAGGAAAGAAACCGGACATTCAACAGAAAAATGGACAAAGGGATACAAGGTGAAGAAGAACTTGTGAATGGGCCTCCATAATGTTGGCCCACTCACAAGATACTAGACAACAACTCATGAGAAGAGAAGCCGTTAATTTAAGGGCTGAATATCAGAATAATTCTCACATACTTTGTAACGTTATTAATTTTAGTTTTTTTTTATTACTTTTCATATAATCATTGGCTTTTGTTATAATTTTTAATGTTAATCTTATTGGCTCATGTATTTTCTCATCAAACATTGTTTTTGTATTCGATTGTTTTTGTGATGAATAATAATTTTGTGGTAAATTTTGTGGTAAATTCGAAACGAAGAGATGATATATTATTCAACATAGATTATTACTATTAATATTGTTATTATTATTCTTAAAATGACCTCGCTGTCGACGTGCCTTTAAACCCTAACATCCACAAAAAAAATAGTAAACGATATAATTTCAAAGAACTAAAAGTACAGACCATCTCTTATATGATTTTTCCAACTCAATATGCAATGCTTTGAATAGAGGATGCGCCGATACACCGAAAAAACGTACACCGAAAAACTTTTTCAAAAAAGGGTGAGGTGATACCTCTTTTTGTTGGCGTACAAGTTTTTCGGTGTATCGCCGCATCCTCCGTTTTTTTAAAGGTTTTCGGTTTACGTTCTTTTAGGTGTACGTTATTTTCGGTGAACGTTATATTTGGTGTACCTTTACGGTGTATCGGAGACCAGCCCTTTAAATAAAATCTTCGCGTCGTAGCTTTGTTTATCGATTTCTCCAAGGCATTTGATACATTGTTGCATGATCGCCTGTTGATTGCTTTGGAGAAAATAGAAATTGCGGGTGAGCTGCAAGGATGGTTCAAATTTTTTCAAGTAATGGATCAATGATAGTCAATGTAGGTAATAATTTTAGTGAATCTGTTCCAGTTTCATACGGAGTCCCACAGGGACCTATTTTGAGACAGGTATACTCTATCTTATACGTGTAAACGTTATGCTGGATAATGTAGAAAAGTCATCGTATTGTTGTATGCTGAAGACACTGTGTCTAGACCCACAGATAAGTCAAAACTTGTGTGACTTTGTGGGTCTACGTTATCGCTATGATGTATTACTAATATGTGAATAAAACGCCTTCAAAACAATTATCATTATAATTATTATTATTATTGAAAGGTGGTCAAAGAGTCAGAAGTCAAAGGTCAATCAATTAGTCATTTTCCGGTACAATATTTTTGTTTGCCCCCCCCCGCCAAATTTTTTACAATGCATTCATAGAATCATGTGAGAAAAATAATCGAAATTTGTCGAACCACTATGCCAATAAAAAAAATATATGGCCCACTCCCAAATTTCCATCCCTGCCACCCCCAAATGGATGCAAAATTCGCCGTCTTCCGTAGCCTATTTTGTTGTGCTATTTTTTCTGAGAACGTGGTCAAATTTATACGTTTCTATAACTAAACTCCTCATTGTTCCTCATATTTAACCTATCTATACAACTATATTAGGCATTAACTCAAGTGCGCAGGCAATGAATCGAGTAGAGTTGAGACGAACCTTTAGAAACTATTTGTTAACCCACAATGGATCGATGTCCAATGAATCACATCTGTTCTGGATGACCTGCGTTTCACGCCTATGCAACCCAGTTTTATTTACCACACTACAGACAGACATTTAGGCTTCATTCATGAGCCTAGCCTAGATGTCTAAAAGCTGAAAGTTCCTTCTGAGAGCTCCGTAATTTAATTTCCTACTAACTTGTTAATTAGATTGTTAATTACTGTATGTCACACATTTGTGTGTCATGTTGTGGGAATAGATGAGAAATAATGATACTAAAGCTTGTAAACTTAATCAGTCGATATAAGTAATTTCTTGATGTAAGGTACACACTTCATTTGTTAGCGAAAACAAATTGGCAGCTTGATGTAGCCATGCACTCCCTCCCAAACTTCTCGTTGATGTCAGACTGATCTCATTTCCTTATACGCATCGTTTTTGTAATCTAAGAGTGAGCACATAGTTTTGTGACTGCAAACTTAGTTTTCAGAATTCATCAACTTGGTGATGACTGATATAATTACGTGGTTAGTTTAATAGAATTTCACATTAAAAATATCTCGATCTTTTTTCCTGCTACTAAAAGTATAAAATTATCTTATATTTAGATATTTTAATTATGAACGCAGTAAAAATTGCTTTGGAATTCAATTTACCTCTTCTTCTCGTATATAGTAATTATATCTAGATGTAAAAGTGTAGACATTTTAATTAAAAAATCATCTGCTTGGTAAATTTCTCACGAACTGCAGCTACGGCTTCATAAACACAAGGGTGATCTTAATTTTGTTCAAATTGTGGATACAAAAATTTGAATTCTTTACCATTTTCTACAGTTTTGTTTAAATGGAAAAATGTCAGTTTGGGATTATCATGTCGTACTAAATCTTTGGTAATAAACGCTTCAGTCTTTTAGAAACTTCATCGGAACTACCATAAAGCAATCATTTCAATTATGAACGCTATATAGTTCTATCAATAAATTCATTAAAATATATAACAAATATAACTAGTTGCCCTTGAAATGAAGAGTACGATAAAATTGTAGAAATAGTCTTTGGCCTACACTCTTTGGGCCTATAGAGAGCCATTTTGAAAATAAACCCGACTCAACCAAAATTGCAGGGGTTCTAAAAGCATACTCGAAGTAAAATATACTATGTTTTGTATATGAACGGCAATTTATGTTTCTTTCATATACAAAGGTATACTCGTTCTGAATATGTAATACTATACTGTTATTTAGTTCAAGTTTTCGACAAAAATATATTAGTGATGTGTATTTCTCTCTTCAAAAAAACTCCGAGTATATATTTTTAATGTCTATTGATATATTTATAGAGAACGCTATTAAATTGTAGGCTACTAACCATAGACAGTTTCATTATGTATAAACCATTGTAACTGATGCTTATCATTTGCATCAAACTGTTATTTTGGAAAATATTCTAACTAAAATATCAAAATATTTTTCAAAGAAAGTTGTAATATTGAAAATGACGAGATGACAGTAGAAATGATGTTGAGAGTTATCTGTGCAGCGTGGGAACAGAGTTAAGTACCAAGGATTCGATGAAAGGAATTATAATTTTGGGTATCAAGAAAGGGGACAGAAAGTTACAAAATAATTTTACAGGAATAACATTGATGAGTCAAGGAGCCAAGATGTACGAACGGGTCATCGAAAGACGATTGAGAGCAGAAGTAGAATGTAAAATTAGGGGTGAACAGTATGGATTCAGAGCTGGAAGATCGACAGTAGATTTGATATATATATATATATATATATATAAAGTGTATATATATATATATATAAAGTGTATATATATATATATATATATATAAAGTGAGACAAGAGATGGAAAGAAGATGGTAAGAAGGAATACGTATGCACATTGTGTTTCTGGATTTAGAGGAAGCTCACGACCATTTACCAAGAAAGCAAGTGCGGACAAGTTTATCGGAGAAGTGAATAGAGACTGGTACAATACAGAGAATAAAACCTATGTATAAATTGTAGAAGTTGCCTACAGACAAGTACGGGTAGGACATCATGGTTCCACATCAACTCTGGTGTCAATCAAGGTACTGTCTTGTCACCAATATTGTTCACCATAGTAATGGATCACATGCTGAGGCGGGTAGAAGATAGAATGGAGCGGTTAGAGTCGAGAACGTTAGTATATGCGGACGACATATTAATATGTGGGGCCAATTGAGACGAAATACAGGAAAAGGTAAATAAATGAAATGAAGTTCACTGAAGATATAAAGATGAGCAGAGAAAAGGTGAAACATCAGTGATGAACAGAGAAAAAAGGTGATACGGGGGGAGGTAACATTGCGAGTTGGAGAATTAGTGGAAAGTGAGGAATTAAGATATTTGGTAAGCATAATAACAAATGATGCAAAGGTATTCAAAAGGCTGGTATGCGAGTCATCAGAGCAAATGCCCTGTATCAACAGATCAATCCGTAAATTATTATGGAACGAAGATTTCCCCCCAAAAAATAAAAAAATGTATATATAAAACATTTTTTGACCAATATTAACTTACGCAGCTGCTACCTGGACTTGGGGATGGAGAGAAGAGAGCATGATAGAAGCAGCAGATGTGAAATTTATGAGAAGCATTGCAGGAGTATCGAAATTGGGGAAAAAGAGAAGCAAAATAATAAGAGCAGAAGTTGGTGTAGAACGGTTATTGTTCAAGATAGGAAGGGATGGACTGAAGTTGGTACGGACATATGGAAAGAATAGAGAGGAGTGATGTCCAGAGTAGAGCACGAAATGTCGGAAATGTGCGGAGATAAAAAAGGAGTGGGAAGACCGAGGGAGCGATGGAAGATGGGAATGAGAAGTGCTCTTGAAGAGAGAGTGAAGGCATGGATTGAAGTTGAGAGCGGTAACTGATGGAAGAATGAAGAGCAATGGAGGGAGGTGGTGAGAAGAGTTGAGATGGATGAGGAGGAGGAGGAGGAGGAGGAGGAGGAGGAGGTGGAAGAGCAGTATCAGGCAGAGGAGAAGAAGGAAGAGGACTTGGGCCTGGTAAACCCAAGTCGACATCATTTGGGAATAAAAAATGTAATTAGCTTTTGTTTCAAGTTACGAAAGTATATGGGAGGCCTATATTATTGATACAGTTTTTAAATTTGTGAAACCGTTGTTACAACTAAAATCCCAAGTACATAATTGTTTAAATCATAATCAGATCCATTTAAAGTAGAGTACGCTACCGGTGTATTACGTACTTCGTACAGCCGTACTAAATAATTCGCACCTAAACCCGGCACCTCTACCAAATGTGTCCCAAGCGAGTAAATAAACAATTCAAATTGCTGTAGACTTCAATTGAAGTTTGTATTTCGTTTATGAATAATTGCAATTTATTTAAGAAGTCGTTCATATCAAAGAGTAAATA
The DNA here is from genome assembly GCA_907164805.1 of Brachyptera putata. Lineage (NCBI taxonomy): Eukaryota > Metazoa > Arthropoda > Insecta > Plecoptera > Taeniopterygidae > Brachyptera > Brachyptera putata. Next base: position 20,949,687 of record OU015463.1, on the reverse strand, counting down.
TGTGCGTGCGCGTTCTAATACGTGCGTGTACGTGCGCAGTGGAGTGCGTGTGTGTGTGCGTGAGCTTTCTAAAGAATTAGACCAGTCCAACCACATCCATAAATAAAGTGCTAGTATGTTGTTGGCCATCAAAATGTAGTTCGAAAGTGTGCGTTAGGTTAACAAAGAGAGAAAGAATGAGGAAGAGAGTTTTATTTGGCCACCCACCCTCGGTGACTTAGTCAGCTGAGGCACCGTTTCAGAAACTTGAGCGTGGGTTCGAGTCCCGCATACGGCATGAGTTTCTGTTAACGTCCTTTCACTTATATTTGCATCATAGTTCACAATCACCTGCTTATTCTCACCCCTGCATAACCTAGCTGTTGGTGGGGTTGAGCAAACAATAATCAATCAATCAGTTTTGTTTGTTTGTTTTATTATTATATTGTTTAATTATAATAGCAATTGAATTATTGTTTAATATAAAGTGCAAAAGACCTAATTTGTTCTTTGAAAATTATGAATAATTCAACCGTTAAGAAGATCTCAGGGTAATACATACATTACTTAATGTGCTAGTGCCTAGATAGGTGTTGTTGCATTAATCGCTAATCTGATACTGAGAACGTAACCAGATGATAATTATACCGGCTAGATAACAATTACATTGATGCCATAATGTATGTATATCTTATCACCACAGGGATAGATATTTCAATTCTGCGTAAATTACGATCATGTTCTAATACGTTGAATTCGTGTTATCTATCTTCTGACTACAATTTTGTAAATCGGTAATCTTACAAGTTATATATATTTTTCGAAACCACGCAGTCTATTAAATGAAAATAGAATAGAATAGGAATAACGAGGAAAATCACGAAACAGAAATCAGAATTGTATCATCTGAATGAATGATTAATCACTTATCAGACGTTAGGCATGGTTCTCATCAATACGATTATTTTTGTCGTCAGTCACAATTTTTGACTGATATTCCATGCATCCAACAACTAGTTGTGATCGTATTTGTGAGAAGAAGCCGTGGGTATGAGAAAGACATCACGAATCATGAAGGCATGCCGGTAAGAGAAACTTGTGGATAACGGTGTTCGATATCGTACAGAATATCGTGACAGCCGACAAAAAAAAATCCTAGTGGGAACCCTAAGTTGACTTGTTTGATCTAAGAAAGATATGCGTAATTGCACTCAAGTGAAACTTACTAGGTCATATTTTCATAATATTTCTAACTAGGCCTACTATACATTATGTGTGCTTGACCACAGTTCTATGAAAGACTTGACCAACTCATAAGTTTAAGTACCGTACGAAAGATAGCGAAAATTCAATTTCACATACTGGAAAGAGATGGTTGTTTGAGAATATTTTTTTGTGCGTATTCTACACGTCAAACGGAAGAACCAATCAACTACGAGATTAACAAATTTAGGCTTTTACCCAAGAATATAACGGTACAGGACATGAACAACCGCGTGTCCTCAGAATTATTTGGAAGAAAATATATTGCAAGCAAACCGACTCAAAGTAACACGAAACTTCAGCATATTCATGCAGCATATTCAGCATATTCATACAACATATTCATTCATATTCATGCAGCATATTCATTCATATTTATTCATGAATTATTTACACCACCGCAAGGTAGTGTGTGAGACTGAGATCCATTGTTATTTGATATATTTATTATATATGGCTATTATAATTTATAATATAAGGCACAAGATGACCGCTGGCTGAGAAGATTTTCGTGATTTTTTGTATCAAGGTGTGTCTAAATTTTGACAAGTGTAGGCCTACAGTAGTTTATTTCATTAAAAAAGGAAAAGGATTCAGTAAAATTATGCAGAAGATGGAAAAATATTACAGGAGTTGTGAGCTTCAAATACTTCATTTGAACTAGGATAAAAAGGTGGACCGACTGTCGAAGATATGTAGCCTATAAGCATATTGAATATTGTGTTTCGACAGCTAAGAGAAACCAATACAAAAGTATTTTCAAAGAAATAGTATTTCATACGCATGGAGAGCATAAATACATACAAATGAAGATAATGTTCATGATTGTGAACATTCTCAACATATTTGAACATATTCAACGTTTTAAATTTGCATCAAATTTCAATTATCAATACAATAATGCTGGTGGTCAAGAATCTTATCAACTTTGAGAATCGTGTAAAATATGATCAAAAATGTGATGAAATAAAAGGCGTGGTTCGCAATCATGAAACATTCAGACTGCATACTGGGCGTTTTCTTTACTCTCGATCATTTTTACACCCAACCCAAGTAAGTCGATAGAAAGGTTCACTTCTCACCAAATACATGTGACACAGGTACACCGACAGAGATAGAACACATGCAGAACACAGACAGAACACAGATAACCAATCAATCTCGTCTGAAATACTTCATTGAAAGATAGTTTATCGGGTACTAATATTAATTATGGTTTTTGTTGCATTAAGGCATACAATTGACACTAGGTTAAACCAGAAGCAGAGGGGTGAAATGAGGAATATTGTAGAATGATAAAGACTTTCACCAAAACTACGTATAATTCTTGAACTTCCATTTCATACTGGATTCGAACCCACGATTTCAGATCAAATTGTGGGTTAGTCTTGAAAGATTTTCAAAAAAACGTTTTGGCTGTTTGTACCCACTACCTTTTATCAACCACTTTCACTTTGTATTAATTATTTTCTCATTTTTCATGAAATATTACACTATAAATGTATCAAGAGAATAGATTCATGGAAACAAACATCACTGACCCCATAACCCGCACATCTCTAATTGCACTAATAGATTTATGACACTTCTCAATGAATCTTTAACACAATCTTTAATATTACAAAAAAAATCAATAAACCTCGTTATTTTTTCAAAAGCATTAAAAACCTACCAACACAAATTTAACAAAATGTTACCGCTTAAGAAGGACCTTCCTCGATCTCGATAATCCTCCGCTTGACGCCTTGATTGGACTTGCTTCCCCCCCCCCCCCCCTCCCTCATTACTTTCAAAGAGTTCCGATGCCACTGGATTGATCATGTTAGTTCTGCCGAGGACCAAAAAGTTATAAAAGTAGATGACTGGATCAAATATAATAACTTCTATGTTGAAGTAAGTAATCCTGATCAACCACTTTCCAGACAGTTATTGCGTCTATTAAAATGCTAGTTGTTATTGATTCGTACGATTGGTCACAATATTTGAAAATACACGCCGTGGTGGTCTCCATTTATGGTCTCCATCTGACGTCACGTGACTCAATGAGAAAAAGACAACCTCTTCGAGACGTCCCAGTAATCATTCTTATGATCGCGGGTATTGGTATGTGAATGCTACGTGGTGTATGTGTCAGAACAATGGCAGTCCCGAATTGTACGATGGGAATAAGGAACGAGCTTATAGAGGGGCTAGCCAATGGGCAGATTGAGAATAATTAGTGCACAATGATGAAAATGTTATTGGAAGTTGAATATATATACACGTATATATAAATATAGGCCTATATATACATCCCATGTCTAGGGGTGAGAAGCACGCAGACAATTATCGGTACTTGGACACTAATAACATATAATGAAAATACCTGAAAATATTCATTTCGGAGTTCAAAATATTTCGGATTTGTAGCTTACACAAATAATATTACTGCACGAAAACGTCATCAACTTACATTATGGATTATTTATTGGCAAATTTAGTACTGATTTACATGGCGAACATGATTAAGCATGAACCAGTGCTATTGCTAGGCTTACAAGCGGGTATTGTTGACAGTCCAGCCAATTAATGAACTAACATTACACTCTAGCGTTTGTTTCAAAAAATTGTTTTTTTACATTTACTGAACAGAATGTGGTCAATATTATCTGTAACGGCCTGTTTGAAAATTCCTATTTATGAGAATTTGGAAACATAAGCATATCAATCATACAATCAAATCTGAAATATCAAAAACCACATTCTATATGAGATTTTGAATATTTGTATGAACTACTTATGTACGCTGCTTCTTAAATCAAGAGCAACGTTTCCCCAATAATCAATAAACAATTTCTGTGAGTAGAATTGTTTATTATATTGACATAAGATTTAATTATGCACGGTTTTATATTCATGTGTCCTGTTTTCATTTATTATTTTATTATGTTGATTTATTTATCCATTTATCAATTAATTCACTTATTGATTCACCTTTTTATTGTTTCATTCATTCATTCATTCATTCATTAATTAATATATTTGATAATTGATCTATTAATTATATGATCGATTGATTAGGTCTTTCATTCCTTCATCTATCTATTTGTCAATCTATTCATTTTCAAAAATGTTCTTAAATTAATTAATTTATGTATTTTGTTATTTATACTGGGTTTAGCGCACACTCTATAGACAATTCAGATCCGTTTGGTAAAACGACGTGAAAGGTTATTGTATCATATTAGCTTTGGGACAGTGGGATGCAAGCGATTGATACATATTCATTATAACGAAAAATCCTATGTGGAGGAAAGCAAGAAAATTCTCAGTAAGGATGACCATGATGGGAATAGAATCCTGGTCTCCTGAATGGCAGTTTCATTCACCCGTCTCAGGCATGGTGTTATATACAATTATAATAATTATTATAACTTTTTCAAGATTATTTTCTTGTTCATTGAAGAATATAGCCAATTGGGTCTATGTGATGTTTAGGTGTTCATGGCCACTGTTGTATAATATATAAGGTTATATATAATGCTACTAATGCGGTTATAATATAGTCCACTTTAATCAATATTATCGCATGCAATTCACCTTACCTTTCTCAGGAGGTCACACACAAGTCTACCAGTTAGTCAGTCCTAGGATGTATTAGGGCCGACAATGCGATTGCAGCTAGCTGTTAGCGACGCGGCTTCTCCATAAAACCTGCAGGCCACCTCGCCTATCTATCTATCTGTAATGAAATCAAAACAGAAAGAGACTGTGTGAATTATTGAAGATATGATGATAAATCGATGAAAGATGATAGCTGTAGGTTCGCTGTGGTCTGTGGGTCGTTTGTGTGTGCGTGTGTTTCTTTTGTTTTTGTTTTTTTAAGAAACGATACGATATTTTATAAACCCAGCTTCTTTATAGATATTTTCCTATATCTAAAGCGAACAAAAACAGGAGGTTATGATAATACAAAGGCAACTAAGGCACAAATGAAAGATCTTTTATTTGTGAAGATTACGAAGAAAAGGTAATTGAAAATAAACGATAACATTCAACAAAATGAGAAACACTTCCACGGCAAACTCCAGGGTGTCGTGATGTAGGAACAAATTGTAAAATAATAGTGGAAAAATAGTGACGAGTTCCGACTTCAATGGTAAACTACACAAAATTGACTCACTTATAATGTGCCTAAATTCACCGTAGAAATCAGATTAAAGGCAAATTACCAAAAGAGGACGTTTACACACCACATATTTCAACACTTAATCTTCTCTATGGTAATGAGAAAAGAAGATCATTTTCCGATGCACCACTCCTCTTCGAATTGGAATCATAAGCCTCACGTCCTAAATGCCACGCACATTCCTTCATTATGTGTGACTTGATTTCGTGCCTTGAGCACGAGTTGACGCGGTCGTCTTTGAAGAAGGTGACCAGCAAACGATATGAGTGCTGCTGGGTTTGAACCCAACAAACTCTTCCCGGAGCAACTCATTTATCCTACCCATTAAGCAGCTCTTCATCAGTGAGTCTGTAAGCTGCCACATCAATGTGGTGCGATGGCAAGCGACGGTAATGTGCCCTCCTCATGACACCAAGTACACACTTGAGAGGTGGACAATCCTGAATGGTGAGAAAGAGCGGGTCGGCTGGACGGTTTTTCGCAAAGCGCCACTCAACTTCGGCATCCACGCCGAACGAGGGGACGCGAAATAGTGCTGACTAGAAAACTGGGGTGTCAGACCAGTAACCTTTTAGCGAACCATCGAGACCGAATACGGATGAGGATTACCCGCCTGTCCAACTTGGGTTCACTCTTTTTGGAAAGGTTGTTTGAGTATACAACATTATCCTCGAGAGTCCAATGGTACGCGCAAGGAGGCCACGGCTCAGGAACGTGCATTTCCTTCACATCTCGAGAACGCCAGTGACAGTATACTTGGATGCGATTGTATAGCTGATCACAAGCGCTTGTCTCAGTCTCGGTGGGAAGTTGGCGAAACCTTCTATTCGCCCCAACAGCCGCCACTTGCTTCCGTCGAGGTCACCACTGGGCCTGCATTGCAGTGACAACCACGAGGGGATGAATGGGGACGGTGAAGACGGAATAAGTGGGGCCAGTGTGAGTGGTATATCACGAAGGCTGCACACAGATGACGCGTGCGACTGTCGACGAGGGTGAAGAGTCGCCCATGCAAGCAGCACTGTGTGAAGGAAATCTGTAATTTGGCGAGTTGCAGGACCACTGACTCGAGAGCAGAAAAACACATGTCAGTCAAGACCAAGGCCTCGGAATCTCCTCAAGAAATGCCTAGTCATGCCATGGCAAAGGGTGGTCCTCCATGGTAGAGATGAAGCGATGTGCAAACAAAACAAGAAACATGTATATTTTAGAGGCTATGGGTGGACGAGGCCAAGCCCACCGAGATGGACGGAAAAAAAGGTCGCATGCAATGTCTTCGGCCAAGCCACACAAAATGAGCGAGTTTTCCTTGAAGCCTGGTCATCATAGTGTTGGTGGCGGGGAAATAACTTGTAAGGCATACCACAAGCGAGGGGCAATGAACTGGTTGGCGACAAGAGCACGACCACGAAGAGACATAACTGATGTTCGATGCTGCCAAAGTGCTATGCCTCCAGTGAAAGTTTCCTGAAGCCTGGCAAAGCCTAGATTAGTGAAATTCGGGCCGTTGCCCAGCATAACTCATCGAAACTTTGTGCTTTCCGACCAGGAAGAGCCAAGAGGCTCGTTACTGTGCCCAACCCAACTTTCCGCCCACAAACCCGTGGTTTTGTGGTTGTTGATACTAGCTGCAGACTGTGCCGAGTAAACAGCACATGCAGCGTGAAGGCAGTCGAAATCTTCTTCTTCGGCCACAAATACAGGTATATCGTCGGTGTAAACCAACACGACAAGCTGAAGCTCTTCAGGACATAGCAGATTAGAGCCGCTGAGTCTACTACGACACAGTCGAAGAAAATTAGACTCAATTGACAAGGAGAGAAGTAGGCCATAATGGGCAACCCTGCCTGACACCCATGCCAAACATGAAAGATTTTCCTAGTAGTACAGACTAATATGTGAAATCCATATACTTGTACCTACACTTTTCTTATTATAACCATAGAGAACTATGTTATAACTATTTTATACTACACATAACGGCTGTTGCTTCATGAAGCTCTAGATACAGGGTGGGAAATAGAACCGATGGTATCGGTTAGGTACCGATACCATCAATGACGTCACGGAGTGTAGTGAGTCGGCCTGGTTTTCGTGATGCAGATCCCGTTCATAAAATCACCACGACCAAATTGTTCGTCCAATTTACTTCACATTTACTTTAGGCCTACATACTACTACTTGAATCCATCATATGAATTGTGGATTCATCAAACTCGGACTTTGCTTCCAAGCAAACAATACTCATCAGCATATCGAAAAATAAGATCGTGTGTTATAGAACCAATTTTAATAATAACCAGTATAAGTGAATTGCAACAGTGTTGATGTATAGGGAATATTTGCCTTCGATACCAGATATATTAATAGATATTGAGCAACAATTCAGAGGTTTCAGAATGGTTAAAAAATACGGTACGTTGGAAACCTAATTAAAATAAATATTGTTACAATGACATTACTTGAACAAAACATGGAAATCAACTATTAAGATTAGAGAACGTTTCGAATTTGGGAATCAATTATTCAATAGAAATTAAGTTTCTATGAATCACTGTCGATATAAGTCGCACATTAAACAGGCACTGAAAATAATTGCAAATCCTACTGTTTGTGAGATGAGAAAACTGTTTGCTATTTCTCTTCCTCAATATGACAATAACATGAATGAACATCGAAATGGCATTATCAGCTTATTATGACAATTTTGAATTTCATTTATAATAGGAAATTGTTAAGGCCATTTCCTCAATCGCTCCCAAACTATCATGTAAAAACTCAAAGATTTAAGTTCTTTTCAATATCAAGATATGAGATACAAACATGGTCATATTATACCAGAATACTTTCTTTCTCGAGCTCGTATATTCTATACATTTTGAGGTACTAAAAGTACTGTACCCAAAAACCAAACCTAGTAAACATAAGGAGCAAAGTCAAACGTGACTTGAAATTAACTTTTGAAAAAAAACGTGACCTGACCATAGTTGAGCGGATTATGGAAATAATAGAAGTTTACGGGGTATAGTGATAAAAGCATGACAATTCTAGGACGTATTGAGAAAAAATGACTGATTCCAATAAGGAAAGGAGGCATTTAGATTTGCCATACGTTTGGGAATGGTAGGGAGTGGTGGAGGGTGTATTCCCTTACTGCCTATATTTCCCTATTGTCAAAAAGGGTATACTGTACCTATTTTACTTTTTTATTCCCCTACTGCCCACAATCTGTCCCGTACGCCTAACTGACCGTGGTGCTCCCCCACTGCCTAAAAACTAAACCGTACTGCCAATTAAAATATTCTTTGCTTTTAAATGATGTATTTACTATCGACATCCTATACTGCAGTAGAGTGCGTGATTTAAAGTCAAATTTTCATTGCACTTTCACTACAAAAATTATATTAAAGATGGCAGGTTAATATCAACAGAAGTGGGCAGAAATCACAATTTGAAAGGGGTGGCTTTGACTGTGCATCACCATAATACGTAACATTTGAAAGTAAAGTTTATGTCGAATATTGAAAATATGTTGCTTCATGGAAGGCATATATAAGCATTGAGAACGAAAACCACCTATAAAAGCCGTACAAAAATCAACAAAAATTCATAATTATTTTCGTAATATTATGGATTATTTATTTACACTGGGTAACGACGTAATGTACTGATAACCAAGATATATCGGCGTCCAATGAATGATTAATGAGATGATGCGATGATGAATGAAGATTTTTAGGTAGTGGAGGAAAGGGCAGTTTGAAGGAAGCGGTCGTGGCCTATACTGTAGGAAACCATCCCAGCAATTCATCAGGTATAGAAAGAAACCACGAGAAACCTCACAAGTGTTTTGTTATACAATCCCTGAAATGGAAAGTGCTTAATATTGGTTTATCATATTGCAAACAATGCAAATTCCAAACTTCGTCTTGCTAGAGAACACTGATCAAACGAGTGAAAAAACAATACATGTTTTGAAAGTGTTTATGCATAGATCCATTGATAATAGTCCTTGAAAATAACTGAAAAAGAAGCCTTAGAGATGTAGACTAAATAATAATCTCACAGACGTTGTTGATATATTATTTAGTAATAATCATATATTCCCGCTGCAATATGGTACCTGCGTCAACAGCAACTTCACAATCAGTGACAAACTATAAATGGACATTACATTCAATCAATTTGATATTCAAATGCAACTGACACATTGAGTATATTGGAGTTATAATTGCCAGCTATACGCTATATGTTGATTAGAATGACCAAGAGATGTGGAAAAAATGATATTAATGTTTTATATATAGATTACAGATCAATAAAATATCAAACTAAAGCACAAACTCACCATTCTCTCTTATAAATTATAACCTTTTTCTCTCTCGCATTTCCCATCTTAAGTCGATAACACTGATTCGGTTTGAGAAGATATTTGAGTTGTTATATCGACAAAGCTATTGTTTCTCTATCAGCATGCATGACTGTTTGGATAGCTCGTGTTAGCACTCCAAATTAAATAGAAGTGTATCATATAGGTTATAATTGTTTTTGCAGGCTAAAGGTTACTTGATCAAGCACTGAGGCACACTGTGATCAAGTTATGCGTGAGAAAACAAAATCGTGTGTAATCGCTGTCAACTTAATCGTACCTTGAAGGTATGAATAATCGATTGAATATCGAAATTTTTCATTCATTTTGTAAACTCCACAAACTCTCGAGTGTTTGTCGACTAAATTTGTGGTGAGGGGGGAGGGGGCGTCAATTATGAACACAATCTCTTGCTCCCTGTGTAAGTGTAAGTGGTCAATCAATGCCACAATAATTATTTCAACCGATCTGATTGAGTAGTTTTAATTCAAATACTTTATTTGTGATGGCTATGTTTGTGAGAGAAGTATTGTCTGTGGCATTAGACATCATCAAGATCATCGGACATCAACACAGATCTACCAATCTTGAATAGACATATTTCAGTTTCACTTTTGAAAAATGTATTATGAAATAATTTCTAATGAAGCTGGGACAAAAAATAAATGAAAATGGTCGATCTTTCAATTTCAGGATCGATTTAGGTCAATCGATCTTTGATAGATCCTCAATCAATCGATGTTATCCCTAATATATACTGTATACTTTATATATATATATATATATATATATATATATATATATATATATATATATATTTATATATATATATATATATATATATATATATATATATATATATATATATATATATATATATATATATATATATATATATATATATATATATATATATGAGAACGAAAGTTTTGGTGGCACTTATGTGAGATATTAGGTTTTACGGTTTTGCCACTTACTTGGTTACGCAGTCCCCGTTGGAACATTGTCTCGCGACGTTTATATATATATATATATATATATATATATATAATCAAATAAAATTTCCGGTTGATCTAGTAAGGGTTTTATTTATATTAATAATAGATAAATAAAAATACCTACCGTTTCGATGTGTTCATACACACCCTGGTCACAGGCACAAAAATTGTATTTGATATCATAACTATGGATCAAGGAATCAACTTTAATCATACTATAGTATATATATATATATATATATATATATATATATATATATATATATATATATATATATATATATGTATATATATATATATATATATATATATATATATATATATATATATATATATATATATATATGTATATATATATATATATATATATAGAGAGAGAGAGAGAGAGAGAGAGAGAGAGAGAGAGAGAGAAACAGAGAAGCATGGCCGTGGTCATTCTGGTTCTTCCAAGCGCAAACCCATCCAGCGCCTGGCCAGTCGCCGTGTTCTTCAGAACTGTATGGTGAATCAACAGTGTTGTCGGCTGAAGGGAACTTACCTGGACAACTTGATAAATTAGTCCACGTACTTTCAGGTCGGTTTATGACGTTTGTGTATACTTTCCTCCACGTTTTCATTTTGTTTGTTCTATTTTTTCTTTTAGAAGTGGATGAGGGGTCCTTGTCAAAGAGTGGATTCAAGATGTCGGAAGGTAGCTTCTGTTTCGCCGTCACCTCTTCCTTTTTTGTCGACTATTGTAGTTCTTTGAAACCTTTACCCGGGTTTTTTCTTCCGGTAATACAGCGTATACTTCAAGATTAGTCATGTAAAGGTTTCCAAGCATGGGAAGACATCTACTTTCGTCATGTTGGTCCATGTCATGAGGGAGTTCATCTATCTCTGATGACCTCCCTCGTGATGCGTTTATGGGTATAGAGATGTTGAGTATTGAGTTTTGACCAGACATTTTATACCGTCAGAGTGTATCACAATATGTTCATCTTTTTTGGCATACTGAAACAAAGTTGTGTCAAGAGATCCGGAACTGACTGGACTTTGGTGCTCATCCCTCCCTCCTGAATAAATGTTAGACACTTGAGGCGCGTCGACAGTGAGTTCATTTTGTGCCTCATCGCTCTTGTACGACATTTTACGATCCGTTTTTCCAACAGAATTGCAGTGTTTTGGGTGTCAAAGCCAATGCCTTCTAACTGGAAAGCAGTAGACAGAAATCAGTGCCGTTGTAACATAACAACTGAAGCTTGTTCAAGTAATGTGACTTTTCAAAAACGTCCCTTTTTACCAAGTTGAACCACTTTGCCAACACGATTTTCTGACGAAAGACGCCATCTTTATTTGGTCGCGATCTGGATTGTGATTGAACAAAGAGGATTATCGGTCAGAAATTGTGAGGGACAGGAGGACAAGAAAAACGTAGAGGGAACCCTGCTTTAGACGTTATCGTATAGCTAACAGATCAAAGGCTCAAGTGAAGAATGGCAAGGTAGGCCTCTACACACTCAAAGACTAGACCACATACACACGTCACTTATCAACCCGAGAAATATGCAGGTTCCACCTACGAATAGAGAACTCTAACAAGAATTGATTGGGTGAGCGAGCAGAGCCAACTAGGTTTGCCATTCAACCTTAATTGCCACTTAACCTGAATGTTCGGTATGTACACGACATTTCAAAATCCTACTTCAGCTACATCCATGCACTGGGTCCTTTATTGAACATCGCGTACTTCCAATCAACCAATTAAGATAAACTGTTCAACAAACTTGAAATTGAATGTCAAATAGTAATACCATCTTGACAGAGCAAGTTGGTGACTTTTCTTATCTCTGCTTCCGGAAAGACTTATACGGGTAGTTTATTAGTTGTTGTATACTTGTAGTATGCTCGTGGTAATCTACACTACCATACAGACACAATGCCATCAGCTTGAGGTTGCATTACTACTCATTAATACACAATTATACATAATTTACTAATAAGATAAAGATAATGATATTATAGTATGAGTGTGTTATGATAATCTGTCAAGAATATAGCAGAAAGAATACGTAAACATTCTGTCTCGGTCCTGAAGTGGACGCTTGTTATGTTTGTTTCGGGATAAGGAGAGTAAAACCGTCACATGTGAGAGCGTCACTCCTACTCGCACTGCTTGAGACATAACCAACTCAATGATTTTTCGTTCCCTCACCTGATTAGTTTCACGTATGACAATTATAAATATACCGACTTTACAAACTATGAACTAATTTTAGATAAAGTGTAAATAATTGAGCACATACTCGAACAAGATAGTGCACTTCAACAGTGGTTTAACCTCAAAGAAGGTAGTATCAATCCCCAGGGTGATCAAATTTACTGATCACCAAAGCACATCGATTCTTTCTGTAATTATTATTTTTATTCACATTTAAAGACCAATGTAGCGGATGTAGGGGCGTTCTGTTTAGTGTTTATTGAATATCACTCTTCAGTCTGTTGGAATGGGAACGAAACGGTCGTTGCCTAATATAATAGAACCACCCCAGCATTCACTGTCCAACTCCAAGGCAAGCTGCTAAAAACTTCAGTCAGGATGGTCGACCATGACGAGAATTGAACCCCAGACTCTTGTCTAACGGTTCAGCGCGCTGTAGTTAGTCCCTTCCTCAGTTCTGTACATTGAGGTTATATTTTCAAGTTGATTTAGAGGTCCACAGAAGTGCAACTGCAAAACGTAACACCTTCCTCAGATATTTACAACACAGTAGTATAGGCTCTGGTATCTTGCAATCAATCAAACTTAGGTAAAAGTATACGACAGTGAAACTGTATCTCAAAGATTAAATACTGAAAAGTTTGATGCTACTGAATGCTGTACTTTTGATATTGACATAATAATTTTTACGTTAGAAGTTATGACGAAAAAATATTTTTTCGTCTAGAGAAACTAGCAGTATAAAATGTCGGATGGCTCCAACAGAAAAACAACGTGTTTGAAGTTGGGCTGAATTTTCATAAAAACATTACAATAAAAAGTCCGTCAAAGTCTTAAATCGATAGAAGATAATACTGTCACTTTTTTACGTTCGATTATAAGCAATCTGTGTTGATAAAATATCGAATAAATAATCATTTTTACAGTAACACAACTGCAATAACCATATATGAATATATATATATATATATATATATATATATATATATATATATATATATATATATATATATATATATATATGAACTTATTTTCATAAAATTCCATCAGGTATAGTAAATTACACTTAGATTTAAAAAGAACCAAACTCCTATCGTCTATATTCTATGACATGGAGCAAGTTCTACTCCCCTCTACACACATTCTCTAATTAGGTGACAAGACACTATTCCATCGTCTTCAAGCGGTGCAATAGTAATCTTGGTTATGAGCCTATTTAATACACCCTGTACCCCGCGGTTCCTCTGCCCCCTACCCGCCCCCACCGCCTCGTCACCACCCTCCCATCCTGCTGAACCTACCCGCTACGGCCCGTTGACTATCGATCTGCCGGCAACGAAGCAGCGTGGCCGTCTCCAGCAAGACGCCATGAGCAACGGGGAGCAAACCTGTATCCACAAAACATTCACACTACTCACATTTAAATTTCATCGGAAATACATACTGCTTTCCGAACACGTTTGATTATAGGAGGTGGAAGGCATTTCAAAATACGTACCGGAAGTTGGACTTGGCGTTGAAAACAGAAAATTGAAAAATTGAAAAGAGTTGCTCGTATCATACTCCAATTCGAATGTAATCCTGTTTGCAACTATTTTATACTAAGCTTCTATTATGTGCTTGTAAGGTAAAAAGATCGATATTTTCAACAAAAAATTGTAATCAAATTCACACTTTTAATTAATACAGTAGCCTTTTCATTTCAATGACGTGATGCCAACGAGGTAATAGCCAACCTATCTGTTAGTATATATACCTACTGGTATTATACGTGAGGGGTAAAGCTGTTTTGGGATTGGTGTGCAGTTTTATTCAACATCAATTGGTATTTGGAGAAAGAAAGACTTTGAATGAGATAGATTGAATTTCCTATTTCACATATTATATTTCCGTCCACACGTTTAAAATTGTTTACCCAAGTAACATAAGCAAGTATACCATTATATTTATATAGGTGTCTAGGATTTTTCGTCAGCACGAAATTTATGACAAGAAACACAACTGAAGCTTACAAAAGCGCTGTGTGTTTGAAGTCACAGCGAGTGTGTGTAATTAACGAGATTTTCACGTGTTTTGTTTAAAGACCACCGTCATCTCTTGCGAATACACGAGCACCTAAACATCGTATAACAATATACGAAACAGGACAAACTCAGTAATGGCTGACATTAATGGTGATCATAGGTAAATATCACCTGATTGTTTACCAGAATAAGATGGTCTAAAAGTATCTTAACACACAAATGTATTTGTTAGTATTCCCCAAATTATATATAGATTTCTTTTTCCCTGGGTCTGGCTAGAGCCTGATTTAATTCCAATAAATGCCGATAACACTAACCAGACACCCGCAGTTCAGAACAATAAACCGTACTTCGGAAACCTATATCAAGTTATTCTAAAACTGAGAAGCATTTTAACGATTCAGTAAGTTACAGATTTGCCGTACCTAAAATTACACGGCCCTTCCACCAAAATGTAAATTTTATCGAATCTCACAAACAAAGAGTAAAATATGTTAATACTTTGTGGTATTTATATTTTTATAAATATGAACACAAATCTGAAATATTGTAGTAGGCCTAGGTATTGATCAGTAAGGATTATTCTGTTATATTCATGAATATTAATTATTAGAAAAATATATCATTACTGTGCCTGCCCTATATTATTCAATGCAGATTGTACATACACTGATCAATTCAAGCTTAATTATGATTCACTCTCATAAAATAATGTTCTCTCTATTCAGTATATTATATGTGAAGCGGAATTATGTAAAATGCCGTCTCTCGTCAATATTAATTGACGCTGAGTTAATCATGGACACACAATATCAAAAAAAAATTTTTTATCAGTGACGATCAAATTAAAATGCAATTCATTTTCCAATTCGATAAAAATGAAGACTTTAGTTACATTTTTTTGAAATTTCTGGACTTTTTACTTTCTATAACTTTTATGCTCAACTCTCGTTTGTTGATAAGTTATTCAACGATTGGCAATCAAGTTGAAACGTACTGACTTATTCAATATCAAACTTCAAGATAGACTGTATTTCATTCAAGTGTTGATCACAACCGAATCTACTCATTAAGATAAATAGGAATTTAATCACTTGTTATACAAGAGTAATGTTTGATATTGTAGCCGTCTGGCAGGATCGGACAATAAAGTAATTAAGTTTTTCAAGTTCAATAGTTTCATTCATTTACATTGAAGCATGCGTGACATCAACAAATAAAATAAATAAAACTAAACAAATAACAAACAATTAACTTAATCCACAGTATTTCAAAACTACCGAATGGTACGTTTATTTGTGGTTTACAAAATTATGCTTCCGAGGTTTAGTAACAAATAGGCCTACATGGATAAATAAATTAATATCTGGACGGTTGAATAAATTAATCAAGCCTATAAGAAAGTGATGAATGAATGAAAACCGAAAAAAAAGATGGATCAATAAATGAATAAATAATGAATGAATAAATGGATGAATGAATGAATGAATGAATGACGAAATGGATAATCGAAATGATGCATACATGAACAAATAATGAATAGATGAATAAATGAATCGAAAAAATTAGTTGATAATGCACTGAGGAAAATAACATATATTCGATCTTTAATGGATAAAGGTTAAATTAATCAGATATAAAAAAAATGAACTTGGTCTAAAGTTAATAAATTGATCTCAGTAAGCGGGAGAATAAATTGTTAGATATATAGCAATAAAGGATTTTCACATACGACATCAGAAATCGGATGGTCAAAGGTCAAGTTCCACAGAAAGGGGGTTTTGAATGAGAAGAGACAATGCTGAAACTTACGTTACTCAGTTACTCTCATTCTCTCCGAAAATAACTCGGCTACACAATATAGGCCTACTGTCTTCAAAATGAACATTATTGATCAATAATTGATTATTATTATTGTTTGCTGAACTACCCCACCACCAGCGATGCTATTTGGGGGAACGAATTAGTAGGTGATAATGAAACTATGAACTGCTTATAAGTGAAAGGACGTTTAGGCTTACACATTCCCATATCTTATGCGGGACTGGAACCCACACACAACGGCGACTTCAGTTCCTGTGGTGGGTCAAACTATACAATTGCATCAGCAGTAACGAATTATTACAAAAAATAATTAAATCAATTATTTAATAATCATACACAATTAATTATTACAGTGGAAAATATCGCATATTTATCCAAAGAAACTGAACGAACCATTATTACAATATCACAAACCACAAGTTGGAATTGCAACGTTTTAATAATCAGTGGCTCAAGTGAGTTCTACAGTTTCTCAATTGTAATTATTTTTGATCATGATGTTGAACCTTTATGCCATCATTAGTATCTCCCAAGTGGTTGTTCGTGCTCGAATATTGGCTCACACCACAACTCAACAACATAGGTCTGCTATACTCAGAATACATACATTCATTCTAGAAGAATCAATTAACAAAGTATTAAAAGTGAAGCAAGCATATGCAGAACTCATCACCAATTAATCTATGTTGGGTTTTTAACGACGCAATGTAATGATAACTGAGATCAATTGACGTCAAATGAATCATTAATGAGATGATGGGAAGATGAGAGAGATGAAGGTTTCTTATGTAATGGGAAGGATGAGGTGAAAGAAGCGGTCGTGTCCCACATTGTAGGAACCACCTCGGCATTAGCCTAGAGTGCAGAGGGAAACCACGAGAAAAAAAACATAAAGATGGACGGTGGCGGAAATCGAACCGAGTCCAATTTACGCCTCATCTACCGGATCAAATTGAAGCGAGCGCGTTAACCACTGTGCTGCATGTGCAGGTACCCAAGTGCTGAAAGTGCTCTATCTGCTACATCTTGAGATGATCTATCTCTATCTCGGCGTTTATCCAGCTGACGCTGATTTCATTGTGTTCTTACGTTATAAAAGTTTTCAATAATAATCGAAGACGGGAACATTACTTGATGAAGTTGAAAGGTGTGTGTATATGCATATTATGTGTACTTGAGATGGATATGTCATATGTTTTCATATCCAAACGCATGTCAACATCAGCTCTCAAATTTTAAACTATAAATCACATTGAATAATAGACACTTCATTTATTAATATTATACAAATATTTTGATTTGATTCTCTACAGTGAATTTTTCAAATTTTCGCGTAAAAAAGTGAAACCCTACCATCCGGAAGAAACATGAACTTCATTTTCAGTTTTTTCCCAATTCTTTGTAGATCAATCAGCTGAACTGTACTGCCCGACGTGCAAGAGTTCTGGAGATTTTGTCTAAACCGCGTTGACATATTATATGTGCGATACATGTAAATAGAACATCAGAACATTTGTAATCAGATAGCGACGAGGTTGAAACTTTGATGAAAACTCGGCTAGAAGCGAATCGATCGAAACTAGACACCGTTTTGTTTTCAATGGAGCGTGCTTCAGACTCCCCTGTGGTTATACCAAATAAATAGCGTGATCCGGTAGCTTTACTTTGTCCAATTGGCATTTCACTCTACACCACATGTATTTATGTAGCTCATATTCGTCCCAATCGATCCAACACACACACGCTTTACACGGCAATTACATTTTCCAATTAATTAATTCATATTTATTACTATCGTTTGAAAATTGTTGGTAACCTTAACAGTTACACTGACTAATTGGTATATGATTAGGCGAGATTAAATATGCATTTAATCACAAATTTTGAGTAAATATCAACTAATGTCCAACTTATTGTCTATAACATTAATTGTATTGTTCTATTCTACATGTATACCTAACGAATTGTCTGCCCTTGTTATACAAGAAAGCCAATAAGGCTTGAAAGTAATTCAGCAAAATGTGTACGGTACCTACTTCAAACATCTAGAAATTAAGGATTTTCACACAAGCAATTTTAAATTTAATTAGTTTAAGATGGACAAAAATATGTGATCAGTGATGCTATGTTCCTTGAAAGGTTTACCACTAATTTCCCTTCGAAATCGAGATGATTTCAATTCAAGTAACAGCACTGAACTTCATACAGTAATCGTGTTGCACTGCATGTTGTATACAGACATACAGATAGTGCTCATCTTCTTGAGATCAAGACCTGTTGAGATTGATTTTGAGAGCGATTTCTTCGCTCATTATATATACACTTTCGTTTATGTTACTTGTACCCATTTCAATGTAGATGTAACATAAATATACAAGAATATAACCCGTATTTTCCCGTCTTCTTTAGTCCTTTTACAACTATATTGGCCTGTGAAAATGTGTAAGCCTACGATTAAAAAGTCTGTAACGAGTTGTTATATATATGCTGATGTATGAACGCTGTCAAATCTGGACCTTCTCTATAACATACAATTGGTACGTATATAAGCACTCGACGAAACAATGTTAGACAAAATATATTCTTATATATATTTTCACTTTTTCCATTCCATTAACACAACTCTTCGTCACATTTCTTCATTTATTCATTTCAATTCATTTTCATTCCACTATCAACACCGAACCCCCGTCCCCTTTTCTTATTCACACGTCATTATATAAATCAATCATACGTAAACAGATTCTAATAGATTTGTACTTTCATCAGATTTCAATATTTTTCATGTTATTCTGGGCCTTCGGGTAACTTTTCGACAAGAATGTGTATATCTTACACTAACAGAATATAAATTATGATCATATAGGTCTATTAAAACGTATCTCCAAATGAAGTAATTCACAAAACCTTCTTATTTTTCGGATTGAGAAAAATAATAATTATAATACATTTTTGTAGCACTATGCATTGCTCTAATATATTTAAAATTATCAAGTTCAAATTTGAATTTAGTGTTCAAAGCTATGCATTATTATTATAATTATTATATTTACGAAACTCATTGAGATCCCCAAAATACTGTGAAAAGTAGGAGACAATGCCTGACCAATACAAAATATGAAATAATTCTACTTATTGTGACATGAAAAGTGGAGGCCAAGAGTTACATAGCACATTGTGTTTTATACAAAGCCTGAAATTTGAATAATCATACAGAGTTTAAATTACTGCACTTAATTTATACATTAAGATCATTTAAATTGTAAACTTTGTACGAAACATAACTATCTATGAAATTCTTCACTTACACTTTTCTTATCACAACTTGCATGTCTATATTCATATTACTTGCGTATTGATTGTATGCCAGCATCAGACATTGGCTTACACCTTTAACAAGTTTTTACAACTTACAAGAATTATATCGCTTGTATTATGTACTCGATGAAAAAAGAGTTATTACTCATGTTCCGTTTGCAGGTCATTCCTCTAGGACTGAGGGATATGAAACATAAAACTTATATTCCCGGGACTAAAGAAATAAACTTATTTATTTGTTTCGAGCAAATCGAGCATAACGATAGATAGACTTTGTTACAACATACAACTGGCCTGTATCTTGAACTATTTTTTAGCTCACTTGTAATCAAATTTTCAGATCTAATATTCCTTTTCATGGTCACACAACTTTCAGTCTCATTTTAAACACTATTCCCGTTATAAGAGATACGTAGATCCAAAGTTATAGAACATTTGATAAAATAATAATTATCGGAACTAGCATTAAAAAGTTACATTTTATCGATTTGAAGATCAAAATTACCTCTACAGGCTATAGACAAAATATTATTTTAATCGATTCGTTAGAAAGCAATGGAATATAAAAATTGTTAGAAACAAAATGGATCATCAAAATAGTAATTTTTATGTACAAGGAAAATATCAATGCCTTTAAAACTTATTTCTGGAATGTAGACAAGATTTTTATTGTGACGATCAAAGAACATGTTTTCATGATTTATATGTTGTCAATATAAAATATAGTAAGTTAGTAATATATAGGTGTAATATATGTCATATATATGTAGTTACATAGTGGTAATATTATAGTTAATTGGTTATTGAAACTAATCGTGTCTAGTGTCTACATTCTTATGCTGTGGCAAAGTATAAGTATCGATATTCCTGTAACAACTACTTGTTACTGTATTAGTATCATCAGTAGTATTACTGTAGCATAAGTATTAGTAGGCCTAGTAGTATCACATTAGTGTAGAATACAAGTGTCTATCGCCTTCACTTGAAATTTAGTACAATGGCAGATCTATTGCTAGGGTAAAATACCTCGACTATTGCATCGGAATCTTTCAGTCTAGCTCAGGCAGCCAAGAGATTGCCTTGGAAACTGTACTCAAATAGGGCTTGGGTTCGAGACCCGCATAAGATTTGAATTATAGCGCAGAAGAGAACTCACTTTTACCGGCCTCGAATAAACCTAGACTGTTCTTTTTGGTTCTTGCTCTACAGGTCAAACGAGAACACTAATTTTGATGAAACTTGGCGAGCACATATGCCATTACTCATTAACTCACTTGATACAGTACAGTTTTGTGGTGAAATCGGTTGAACAACTTCCGAGAAAAAGTATTTCGGAAATTCAAACATCTCATAAGGATAACCCAGATGCCACAATTTGGAAAAAAAATCGTTGAATACATTAAAATATTCACGGACTTTCAAAAAGCACAGAATTGATGCTCATTATTCAAAATTTTACTTAATTTTCAATTTCAAAAAAATAACTTTTTATATTATTGTTGCTGCTGTTGTTATTGTTTGTTGTATTGATCAATATTTAGTACTTTTATGCGTCTAGGCCGACCTTTTCCAGGAGCCTCCGGACGTTCACTCAAACGAAAGATATAGCTCTCGCTAATCCAGGACGGATGCCACCCTTGGGTTAGCATGAGTTAGGTAATACACATATGGTATGGGAACGTGCTGCAGATCCTTGCATTTACACGAGTATGTAAACTTCGAGTCACAGTTTCTACTGTATTGTTGTTGTTCCAATTGTGCTTATAACGACCTAGCAATTACCAAGTTGTATGGGTAAGAATAGCCAAGTGATAATGAAACGATTAAGAGGTGAAAGGTTAAAGGGCGTTTACAAAAGCCCATGCCTAATGCGGGACTCGAACCCACAACCGACATAACTTCAAGCACGAGATTGGCTGTTTCTATTGTACCTTGATGTAATAAAAACTGTACGGAATAATGTGCAACAGAAAATTCAGGTGCGGTGGAGCCTGGGTGTCAGGGGGGTGGGCTGATTCCCCAATAATCATGTGATGGGCCTAACCATAACAAAGAACTATCACAAACGTGACAAATTGATCAATCTTGACCCCTCAATATGTTAGGGTTCCACCGCTTATGACAGCAATGATACTCGCGTACAATTACCCATATCGCTGACTGTGCAAGATTTGTAATTAGAGCGAGGAAAACAACGTATGGACACTGACAAACGCAACTGGTAAAAACGAAGAAAGATTTTTCTATATTGTCTTTTCAATTCAAGTGATAAGCTTGCTAGGATGTGGATTTGAGTATACAGTCACGTCCACAATGTCTTTGTTTTAAACAGATTCTGCACCATCCAAGTTATTTTGCGAAATAAAAAGTTTTAAATGAATTATTTTTGCACATTTTCAATCATCTAACAGCAAACGACGATCATGGTGTTTTCCTAGTTCTTCAAAACGTCTCACCCCACGTTGGATCAACTTGGAATCCATGCGTTCATATAATGGAGATTGATTGAAAACTAATACCTATATCATCATAGACTGACTGTCGTTAACTCAAGTTACTTCATATTCTTTTTTTTTAAGAAAAGTTTTTATACTATTCATTTATTTTATTTTCGTCCAATGAAGGATTTATAAGATTATCATTAAAAATAGAAACACTCGACATAGAATGAAATAGAACGTGAACCATATGAACAATCAGCTTTGAATACATAATCTTTCTACAAATAATATTAAAATTTATAAATATATGGTGAATGCTATTCTTTATATATACTGAGCATCCATCAAGTCAATAATAATAAAAATCAGGCAACAATAATATAAAAATGTAAGTCATATGGACAATTAGTTCAGGCTATAATGAAAGACATAGATTTTTAATCCTAGACATGAAATGGCATTTATTGAATAGGTAACTTATTCATGGCATGGTATCATTATATTTCCAGCTAAAAGCTAATCAATGAGATTGTAATTTAAGACATTTTTCAAAACTGTGTATTAAATTAATGATATAAGACCTACCTATAGTTCAAATCTTCCAACTCACTTTGACTGTTTTGTAAAAAAAAAAATCAGAAACTTTAATAACTACTTGAATAGAACCCAACTATTTCAATTTCCCTGTATTGGTCTATAAAGGCTTGTAAAAATTGAAAGCTAACTACACTAGTCAAAAGACTTCCCAAAAACACAATAAAATGATAGCATTCCAAAAAATTCCCTGTGGGGCTTGAGTGGGTGCCACTCCCCTTCCACACCCCCATTGGGATTTGAATATTTAGACTATGGGAAGTTTTGCCCTCCCTTGAATATTTTCCTGCCGACGCCCATCGTGTTTACTATTATTAATTATAATCCACGCATTAATATATGTTCATTATTATTATTATTAAATTATTATTATTATTATTATTATTATTATTATTATTATGAATTATTATTATTATTATACTCTGAAACACGATATATTAATGAAGGCTTTAGCCGATATTGGTGTTCGTGGTCCAGTTTATAGTTGGTTTCTAAATTATTTAGCAGACAGAAAATTAGTTGTTAGTGTTAATAAGACTCAAAGTACTGTATTAAAATTCAAATCTGGAGTACCACAAGGTTCAATTCTCGGTCCTACACTCTACTTGATATATGTTAATAATATTTTAAAGGAATTAAGTGAATGCAAAGCTTTCCTATATGCCGATGATACAGCTATGGTGGTGGCACACGTAAATTTGAACATGGCTGAATCTATTTTACAAAATGAATTCAATAAGTTAATAAGTTGTACACATGATAGAGGCTTAATTATAAATTCCAAGAAAACGAAATTATTGCATATTAGAACACCCAAGCAAACAACGAGGGAAATATTAATAAAATTTCACACTTGCGATTGTCTTGAAAAGCAACACAATTTTAATCACGTATGTGTATGCAACACTTTTATTGAGAATGTTCAAAGTGTTAAATATTTAGGTATGCATATTGATTGTCATTTGAAGTGGAACGTACATATTGAACAGCTACGGAAAAAATTAAGATCATGTTCATTTAAAATGTATCAGTTGAGACCTTATCTTCCTCTAAATACATTAAAAATTGTTTATTCGGCCATAGCAGAAAGCATAATTCGATACGGAATTCAGATCTGGGGAACTGCTGCTGACACTTACATTCAAACAATAATTAGCGTACAATTATCTATCTTGAAAAACATGATTCCATTTTATATACAAATTCCCCGGGAAAATTTATTTATTCATTGTAATATCTTATCGGCTAGAAATTTATTCAATTATACAATAATGATTCAAAATTACTTTTCGGAACAATATAAACAACACCCAAATCATGTATATAGCACAAGGAATAGAGTAAACGAGTATTGCATTGTACCTACATATATAAACAATTATGGTAAACGACTTTTGAAAATATCTGTACCAACTTTATTAAATGCTATGCCAGCATATCTTCGTAATATAAAAACTATGTCTCAGCTGAAAACGGGTTATAAATTGTGGCTTATGTCCTTAAATTAGAAGTTTTCATCAATTTAATTTGTTTTTCACTGTAATAAAGTAAACTATAAAACGTGTAATTTCTGTTTTGAATTTTTTGTCTCATTTCTAGGAATTAAAATTCCAATTCGATTCTGTTTGTTGTTGTTTTTTTTTCTCCAACTTTTCTGCAAATGATTCATTATAATATGTATATATAATTATATTTCTTTTGTTTTTGTGTTCTTCTATTATTCAATGATATATCTGTGCTCAATGAGTTACGAGAAAAATGTATATGTTAATTTTATTGATTATTCTGCTGACAAGCTGCTATTGTAGCTTAGCGGAAATTATATTAAATACAATTACTGTTTTTTTTGTGTGAATGAAAAAAAAAAATATATATTATTATTATTATTATTATTATTATTATTATTATCATTATTATTATTGTCGCAATCGACCTTTTGAGTCATGTGTGTGTGTTCAATTGGTTACAAATGGACGAAATTGATATCGTCTTAACTGGAGCAAAGACGAATTATATTTCAGAAACTCACCAAGTATAACTACCATAATACCACTTATGAATTTGACATCACAATTAATAACCAACTGCACTGAAATACTCATTATTGCGACTAAGTCTTGTATTAGTTTGTCACTATAGAGTGTAGAATATTTAAATTATACGGTGTGCGAAGTACGTGATCATAAAGGAAGAGGTCAGACACCAAGCTATTAATGAAACAGGCATAACATTAGCATATTCAAATTATTCGAGGAATCTGCTCCAAATAGTTTGGTTGAAATTAATAAATCTATTTTAATGAATATGTCACAAATTTCACATTGAGAATTAAGAAACCTACTCTAAATACCGTGAAAACTAGATTATAGTTGAACCTATGACGATGTCCACTCAATTGGGATGACAATTTCTAGTGTTTTTGTTTGTTTGGGCGCAATTTGTCTTATATTATATATAAATATAGATAGAATGCATATAACATTCTGAAATACACAGTCATCTTCAGTACTTATAACAAACTTGAAGCATTTAAAATAATGAGTATTATTAAACCAGGAGCAAGAATGCGAAGAATTATTTCCCCATGACCGAAGATTTCAATCTAAATGATTAGATCATTATACAGGGTTATACTATATCTTTCATCCACAGCTTTAATTGGGAAAAAGATGTATCGAGTTTCGATGTTATTAAAAAGTATGCCTATATATACTGAGTTTACGAAACGACGTTACCCTGAACGAATCATTTAAACTAGGCAAACGCAACATGTGCGTTGAAAGATGAGCGAGATATCTATAGAGTATAATCGAAAACTCTACACATCTAGACTCATATAAAATATGCTTCATTCGGTGATCATCGAATCTAGAAAGCCGTGAATCTCGGCATAATGCTTCGCTGCTATTATTTCTAACTACTTGATCGATAAATGAAAAACATTCATCACATTATTGTATTCACAACGGCTGGTCCGAATTGCATACAAGTTTGTAATACTGTGTTTCATGTAGGCCTTAATGTGTTAACATTCAGTGAGAATTGGACATTTTTGGAGAGATTTATTTTTAAAATTTTCCCGCCCAGCCTAATCTTATGGTGATTTTAGAAACTTTGAGATGGTGTTTTTAAAAAATGGTCAAACCGATTTGATGATTCGATGATACGAACTGATTTTTGAAATGGTATAATGGTTCATTATATATTATTTATAGAAATACTAATGTCTAATTTATTCATCCCCATTTTTTTTAGGGAATATTTCGTGCTTAACGGTATGATGAGTGATTTTTTAAAATTTAGTTGAAGAAGATTTGTACCTGACCAGACGTTGAGTGTCATCTGCGTATTAATGAACTCAATGATTTAATCTTGGATTAATGGTATGGATACGCCACTCACGATAATTGCTAATGCAGACTCTCAACAGCTGAGAAACATTAGGGTTAAGTGTTAGATCTCTCAGGTTTGTGTGGTAATTGAAGTTCAAATTAAATTGTGATTCGGATTATTGTGATCCTGGATGTTTATTTGATTGAGTGGTGTACTGTTTTCTACAATTTGTGTGAGATATCTTCTACATTTAATGACTTCAATGTACATAGAAGAGAAATGCTGCTTGGAAATTATGTGACAATATACTGGGAAAACGCCATATATGCGTTGTTAGACGAGCGAATAGTAATAGTATGGGTAAAAATGGGTAAAAACTGCTTCGAGTGGTACCAATTTAGCACATTTTATGTTTTTTATTCAAAATGACTGACCCGATCGAGCTGAAAATTTTTAGAAATGTTTATCAAAATGTAATTCAACTTCACGCAAAATTTCATTTTTTTGGAAAATTAAAATATTTTCTTCTTTTTCCGCCATGTTATTCTAACGAGTATTTTTGAAATTTCTAAAATTCATAAAAAAAAAGTTACCACCCGATAATGCCACAAAACTATATACAGAACTAAGTTAGATGAGGAACCATATTGAAAAAAAGTTTGAAGTTGACAGCTTTAGTCGTTTGACCTGTGGAGAACCGAAAAAAAAACATGAAAAAAAAAAAAAAACGAACACCAATTTTTTTCAGTACGTCAAATTGAATCCTCGCTAAAACTCGTCTAATAAATAGGCCTGTACCTTTCTTTTTTATACATGTAAGGTTAGGTTATAAATTATACAATTCAAACTATAAGTGGAATTCGTAGTGCAATAATAAGAAGTGGTGTCATTTCTACCACGGTAATAACACATTTCTGGATGTTAATAGGCCTACATGACGGATTTCACAGCTTTGACGCTCTTACCTATCCATCGGTACGGTGTATTAGCTATAATCCAATTATATTACCAACCTCAGAGGTGGGTATTAAATGAAAGTGTGTGTATCGAGAAATATTTTCTGCTCCAATTTCATGACCATCATGATCATAAAAACTTGATTAATTAAATTAATTTATTCTACTACTCGGAAAGTTACAAATAAATCTGTTTGTGAGCACGAAGTTTCGGAATATTCAGAGTCCCAGCTTTTGTTTCAAACACATCTTGTTCTTTTTTTGGGATACACTTTTAATTTCAATCTGATTGACTAATCTGATTAATTCATTCAGAAGTTACGAAAAATAACTATGTGGGTGAAACGTAATCATTTTTTTAAAACACAAGCTTTCATTTGTTACCCACCTTGATAATTTTTTCACTAAAACTGGGAAATATACTCTGAAATGAGATGATTCTCTAATTAATCGAATTACTCCGAAAGTTACATCAATTCGGATTGCAGTTATTGAATTTCGGATTTAGCGAAATATAAGCTTTAATGGTACCCATCTTGGCCACTTCGTTTTTTTTTTCAGTTTATTAAAACAATTTCCCAATTAACGTAATTATTCATTACTACGAAAGCAAAAAAAAATCAGTGTGTGCCCATAGTGTTTAAAATTTGAAAATTATCAGCTTCAATTTGATACCCATCTAGTACATTTTCTGCAATATTTACACTTTTGATTACAATACCATCGATTAATATAATTAATTTGATTACTCTGAAAGTTACGAAAACTAAGTTTGTGGCAACAAAGTTTTGGATTTCCAATAATGCAAGCTTCAATTTGCACGCATCTTAACTGTTTCGTTTAATATGTACACTTTTAATCACAATTTGATTGATTAATCTAATTAATTTAATTACTCTGAAAGTTACGGGACTCAGCTTGTGGCCACACATTTTTTAAATTTCGTTTGGTCATATTAGTAAAAAGCAAATTTCGTCTTTTAGTGACGATTTACATTACTGTTATGCTATTTGACTCCACTAACTTTCAAAATATGTAACATGTAATATGTAATATGTAACTTTCCGATATGTAGGCCTACCACTCCGAAAAAAAATCTAATAAAAGAACAGCAAACTGGTATATTCACACATAACATCATCAATAGCACAACTTCAACCAGAAATCTACAATTTACTCATTTAAAACTGCGACACAATCAAAACACCCGCAAAGCTGGAAAACTCATCTGGAAACCATTAACACTAAGGCAAACGCAGTATATGTGTTGTGAGATGAGCGCTAGATAGCCTATTTGTATGACAGTCTACTCGAAAATTATATATAACTTGACTTATACGAAATATTCTCAAGAACTCTACACACCTCGGTGAAAACTGGCAAAGCTACAAAGCCATGAACCCCTCTCCGTCCGCAAGATACTGAATAAAGAATATAACCACTATTTGAAGCTATATTTTATGAGAATGTATTCACTGAATTCTTTTTTTTCAAAAACAGCTAATAAGATCTCCGTAAAATTTCGTAACAATATGTATCATATTTGCATTCACTTTCATCAAAAATCACGTTTTTGAAGAGATTTTTTTTTCAAAAAACTTCCACTCGGCTTAATCTTATGGGGGTTTTCGAAAATTTGTGAAGATATTTCTCAAAAGTGGTTTGACCGATTTGGCCCAAACACTATACACAGTTTACAGTTGGATAAGTCCGCATATTCTGAAGAAGTTTCAAGTAGACCAGGCAAACCGTGTGACCTTAGCAGCACATACAAACAAAGAAACAAACACACAAACAGTA
Source organism: Brachyptera putata (assembly GCA_907164805.1). Lineage (NCBI taxonomy): Eukaryota > Metazoa > Arthropoda > Insecta > Plecoptera > Taeniopterygidae > Brachyptera > Brachyptera putata. The sequence goes on along the minus strand of OU015463.1, from coordinate 20,920,420 downwards.
AGAAGAGAAAAAACTCAGATAGGCAAAGCTCCATAAGAGTGGGATGAAAGTCTTCGTTATCGCTCATTCAACCACAAAATTTGGGAAGAAAAGCGTCTGATGTATTATGGTATAACAATCTTCCAAATGAACTAAATTTTACTAGTAAAAATAAATTTAAATATAAACTCGAAAAAACATCCTTGAAACTGACGTTCTATTTTGCTTTTCTATTCTGACTGGCCGAGCTTTCCACCGAACTGAACTTTCCACCGAACTATGTCCTTTACTCACATTCCTGCTGCTGTAAACCTAAACTCTTTTCCATATAATAGATGTATTTTATCGGGAAATCGCAATTAGCCTTAAACACTGAAGCCTTAATTTACTTATTATTTCCTTTCGTAATCTCACTAAATTACATGTTTTTCTTTTCAACCTTCATCTTATCTAATATGAACTTAATTTCTCAGCAATGCTGTAGGGTGAGTTTTATGTCTCATTGTAATTAAGCTGATTACATTAAGTGATTAATAATTCATCTACTGTCCAACAGTTCAGCTGATCATCTCAAATATTCATTTAACCTTAAGGCTGTCGGTACCTACTGATAGTTGGTGTATGGTACATGTAGCAATAATTGGTGAAATGACTTGAAGTAACCCTATAATTAACTTCTGCTATTTTCGTATTTTGACTGATACTCAATCATGAGTAGGCATATACGTACAATTGGCCCTTCAAATGCAATTTATAAGTATATCTATCTTATGAATAAACATCTTATCCATTTTTTCACTTATAGAAAGTATAACAATGGTGAGTATCTTCATAATGTAGGTTTTCCATAGAAATAATTATCTGGTATAAGAGTGAGAGTGAGGAAAACAAATTGCAAAATAAATTTTAAAGTATTGAAAATGTTAATGCGTATGAAAAGCAATACTGTGTATATTTTCAAAAACTTCCAAGTTCACAATGAGGTTTACACAAACTTTCGAAATTTTTTGATGCGAATTTGCGGATATAACTTGATCGCCCAAAAGTTTTAAAACATAATCTGGAATTTCATTCAGTAACAATTTAGGTGTAAAAATCACCAACTTAGTTTTCGTAACTTTCAGAGTAATCAATTTAATTATATTAATCGATGGTATTGTAATCAAAAGTGTAAATACTGCAGAAAGTGTACTAGATAGGTATCAAATTGAAGCTAATAATTTTCAAATTTTAAACACTATGGGCACACACTGATTTTTTTTTTGCTTTCAAAGTAATGAATAATTACGTTAATTGAGAAATTGTTTTAATAAACTGAAAAAAAAAACGAAGTGGCCAAGATGGGTACCATAAAAGCTTATATTTCGCTAAATCCGAAATTCAATAACTGCAATCCGAATTGATGTAACTTTCGGAGTAATTCGATTAATTAGAGAATCAACTCATTTCAGAGTATATTTCCCAGTTTTAGTAAAAAAATTATCAAGGTGAGTAACAAATAAAAGCTTGTGTTTTAAAAAATGATTACCGTTTCACCCACATAGCTATTTTTCGTAACTTCTGAATGAATTAATCAGATTAGTCAATCAGATTGAAATTGAAAGTGTATCCCAAAAAACAACCACCACAACCAAAAACCCAAAAGCCAAACAAATAACCAAAAGCATGCACTTACTATGATAAAGGCCCTCAATAATTCCAAATATACGTGCGAAATTAAGTTGCGTCCTCTTTAATAGAATAAAACTACAACTAGAAAAAAGAATGAGGCATGCTAGTCACCGTCTGCAATGATCCCTGTTGTCAAACCTGACAAATAATACAGAGCAAGACACAATGTCAAGCAAAACGATCAAGTGAATCATCATTCGTCATGTTTCGCTAGATGTCTTTGAGTTAATGAATAAATGATGACTGAGTGATATCTCAGTGGGAAGTGGGAATATAAAGTATATAGGGCAAAAATACCACGACAAAAAACGTGTTCAATGATTTCAAGGCAATCAAAATGAGCTATCTTCCGTTGCTCAGTCAGCTGAGGCACCGCTTTAGATACCGAAGTCACCGTTGGGTTTGTGTTCCGAGTCCTGCATTAGGCATGGGTTATGTAAACGTTCCTTCACGTATCACCACTTCCTAGTTTCATTATCATCTGCTCATTCATATCCCTGTATATAACCTAACTGTTGGTAGAGTCGTTAAGCAAACAATAGTTGAAATGAGCGTGGCACAAGGCGGTGGAATCAACTATATCGCGAGCTAAATGAGCTCTGATAAGAACGCTGCATGGATTTTTAAATCAAATTGGGTTGACCGATGCAATGTAAATCTGTGAAAAATATTTTGTCAGCGACCAAATGGTCGTTTAGGCAAATAGATCACGACCACCACAACATAGCGGAGTAAAAACTTGACGAAGACCAAATGATTATAGACATATGCTAAGACATGTAGACATGCTGCTAAACGACCCCACCAACAGCTAAGCTATACGAGGGTACAAATGAGCGGGTAATAAAGAAACGATGAATTGATGATTGGTGAAAGGACGTTCACAAAAACCCATACCTTATGCGGGACTCGAACCCACACCCGACTTGACTTCAAAATCTATCTCATATATACACGGGGACGACGACGACGACGACGACCAAGAGATCGCGCGTAAAACGTCAGTGATCAAACGACGGTCAAATGACAGTCAATGCCGGTCAAATGACGGTCAATGCCGGTCAAATGACGGTCAATGCCGGTCAAATGACCAATGTTTGTGTCGAAGCCGGGGGCTTAGTGGTCAGTTGTACGAGCGGTCGGAGGACTCAAACAACTGTCACGCTGTGGAGTGACCATCCAACTTGGCGACAACGCGTGGGTCGAAGCCAGGGGCTATGCAGTGTAATATAATATTTACAGAACGTTTTCTATTTTCATACAAATGGAATGATAGGCCTATACGTATAAATAATTATATACGGTGCTCAAATCCCGGCTGAGATGAAACTGTTGGGATTTGATATTTTGTACATATATAGGCATATATATATATATATATATATATATATATATATATATATATATATATATGTATATATATATATATATATATATATATATATATATATATATATATATATATATATATATATATATATAGAGAGAGAGAGAGAGAGAGAGAGAGAGAGAGAGAGATGTGTGTGTGTGTGTATGGAGTTGATGATAGAGGTGCTTATACATAAAGTGCTAATATGATATTATTTCCAAAATAATCAGTATAGATAATTGGTATTAATTTAATTAGTGTTTATCTGTTTTCAACTGTTCGAATGTTTATACGGTTAACTGTCTGAAGACAGGGCCGTTTTCATGCCTAGGTGATAACCTACCGCGACACACCGGAATAGGCGCCACTTTGTTTGTTTACTTCTCCGATAATAATATTGGGAATAATATTCAAATAAGGATCAGTTAACCACTCGACCATTGCATTCATCCATATTACGATAAGAGAGTGTAAACATTAAGAAGTCCAGTTTTTCCCGTATAAAAAAGTATTATTACTGAGTTCGCTTTAGGCAGATGGCCAATAAGCGCTCTATCAACAGGCCCAAAGCCTGGTAAGGAGCAGTCAATGTACAAACACTGTGGTCAAGGCTCGGTAGCCTTGATATATAAATGGACGCATGTATTTCAACTCAATTCAAAAAAGACAAAAAACTCCTCATTTAAAAAAAACTCCCTGGAAGGCTTTTCTGGGTTGCCCCCGTCTCAAAGATCCTCTCTGACCACAGAACAACGCATGCAACTTTGAAAGGTATAGGCGCCAAATTGTCACTTCGCTCACAAGTATGCCTACAATTAGAAGACCCTATACCGGGCCTGATGAATGATACCAGGAAAACAGTGATATTTTACTAAATCGAGCCTACGCGTTCAATATTTCATACCTTCAAAAGTGCATGCTCTCTCGGGTAAACGGCTAAATCGATACCATTAAATATTTGTATGTGGTGTCCATTAGATATGTGCAATATGTAAGAATAAACGGTTTTCTGCAGCTTATGACTCTTTTCCCAAAAATGGAAGGATAAAATATGAATACGGGTTTGTATTGTTATGATGTTAACAATTCACTACATTACACATATATTGACACAAATTCACAACAATCACTCGACTAGGCCTACTTTTATTCAAAACAAGCGCAATAATTTCACAACTCGCTCGATCTTTCCTCTACGAGTTTTATAGCGTTTTTTCTCGTACAGGATAGGTCTCATATAATTCCACCTTGTTGGCTGAACTTACAGAATATCTCTTCTGACCATTTTCAGTGAAGCTTGTGAGCTATGACCCTTCCGCTTATACCTGAATTGAGTATACGTGGCATATTTCAGTATGCGTTTAGTAGAGAGCGCTATGGAGCCGTAGAATTACATAGACGTTTAATTGCACTGAGTTAATTAAGTATAATGAATGGTAGGTTTTTGTATAATTATGTTTAACGATGTAACTTTAGAAGAGTAATTTCGTCGTTCGGCATCAGTGGGTAATCAATATGATGTAGAACGCAAGCACAGTTTAGTATGTAATAAGCATTCAAGATCTGATTTGATTTTGTCTCAAGACATCCGAGAAATCGTACTGGTTCACTTTGTACAATTCAGGCTAAGAATCAGAATCCCATCACCACACACCATTCAGTGAAGAAACTACTGTTCAAATTTACTGAATTTTGTACGCTATAGTTGGAATATTAACTAAGATTCATTGAAAAATTGAAGAGTAATTTTCTCATTAGAACTGATACATATTTGTATATAAATTGAAATCCTCTGATAGTTTGGAACCTATAAAACATGTATCTTTTCATTTCAACTGTGTTGTGTTTCTTGTCCAAAAATTTCAAACCTTACAGTTAACTTGAACTTATATCTAAGACGTAGAAAATAGCTTTTGTTATGGTAACACATTATGTTAGCCACAAATTGAGTAATCACTTCACACTATACAACGAATATTATTCAGACGTTTGCTACTAACTTAGACTGTGCAATATATAGGCCTACATTGATGACATATATTTTATTGTAAATGATATATTTCTGAATAATGGGGTTTTCAGACTAGGGCCCGAATCGGTGGAGGTGCCGGGTTTACTTTGTTGATTCATACGCATTTCGAATAAAAACAATTCGTGTCCAAGTGGACTTGACACGAAATGTTCATTACGTCGTCATAATGTATTTTGAATACACTCAACTTCTTGCATAGAAAATGTAAGTTAAATTAAATACTTGCGATTACTGAAACATTGTGTAAGTCATTTTGGAAATTCTGAATGGATTCAATTCCTCAAAAAGAGATATCCAGGTTAAGTCCTATAATAATCAGCAGGTTCTCATCAATAGATCATCTCTGATGCCCTTGCCTCTTGAAAACGATTGTGACTTGTCTCTCGGAACTCAGTACTGGCGAGAGATTCAGGCTGCGAGGAGTGGAGGGGATGTGGAGGGAGGACGTGTAGAGGTGGAGGGTAGGAGGTATCTCAAAGTAGTTAAAGGGAAACTTCAACTCAAAACTTTCAAAGTTAAGTGCAGCATAAAATGTCAATTGCGTGTAGACACAGGCCCCTACAGGTCTACATCACTGTGTTCAATATTAACAAACGATGTACAATATACCAAACACCTTTTCAACCAAGCTTTGGAAAATCATTTATCACAAAAAAAAGTTTTTAGAAATGATAATAATATTATAGATCTCATTATCTCATCAAATGAAATTATAATATTCGATTGAATCGCTTATTCTAGATTGTTGTTCAGTAGGCCTACAATATGAATGATGGTAGCAAAGATCTATTATTTTGAGCTCTAGATCATTTTGTTAGCACCATATGCCCAACAGATTCACTAATTTACAAAGAAGATGAGTAAGTGGATTCAAAATCCACTCTCACATCAGCTAACGTAAATTTTAAGATTCCATCTTTGAACTACAATTTGAAATAATAATTTCCAGATACCGTTTATTGAAAAAATAAATTTTCTCGCAATTCTGGAAAAAAACAAATGGTCTCGGTGTTGACTACACGTACTGTTGATACTTGTTTTAAAATTTTTTAAACGGAATTAATTCCAACAGTCTACACATCTCAACAATGGTATTAATAGTTTTTATTCTGATTTTATAATGTTGAAAATGTTGAAAAATGTCTTAATGTTATTATAATGTTTATTATTAGAACAATGAACTCACTAGTCAAGGAGTATAACTATTTACACGATTTACTTCCAAGACTGTAAGTAATAAACAAACAAATATAAGTACCAACTGTTGGCTGCTTACCAAAGTAATTATATGGGGCATAACTGAGAAATAAATTAATACACATCAAATTTATTGTGAGAAGATTTTGGTGTGTATTACAACATCAAACTTATTTACTTTTCCAGCAGGAGTGTAGGAGAAAAAGTAGAATTATTTATTCATATGCGATTTAGACTTCTAATGAAATCGTTAGTGTACAAGTGAAGTAAATTTCTCAAAAGCAGATTAATCGGTACCTGTTACCCAAGTTGACCTGTAATCAGTTTGTTTCCTATTACTGACACTTCAGATGCGAGGTATGTTGAGAAGAGGTCTTACAATTTTGTAATCGGCATTTAAATGATAAATGTTGATGAATATATCAATCGTATTTGAGCTCTTTCCAAACAGATAAGACACTAAAAACAGATATCGAAATGGATTCTTGAATGTAAAGTTTGTAAAAGTGCAACGAAGTTACTAACATCATTATTTGCATCCTTGAGAGAGTATTTAATAGAGATGGACTTGAAAAACTAAGTCCAACTCATCTTGTTATGTTAATAAGGAAGTGCATATACCATATCAAACAACCTTGTTTACACACAAAAACCTTACAAGATAAAGGTCACAATCACTTTCTACTATCCCCAAATGAAGAAAAAAACAAATAGCTTTCATCTCGTTGAACCCATAAGTAATCAGAATTCTAGTTTTCCATCCACCTCGAGCTAGCATGTTGTGTTAAATATGCCCGTGCCATTCCTTTGCGGTTCAGGCCAGTTACAAACTATTTTATTTAATGAAATGTGGCAAATAGCTGGAGGACATATGTCTAGTAATTTGAGTGTGAAATTGTCACTTCGCCATCTTGTTTGTGGCCGGTCAGAGGGTGGATTGTTCTGTCAGTTTTGCGGGTGAGGCGGGTGAGGCGGGTGGGGCGGGTAGAGCGGGGAGGGGGGTAGGGGAAGTGGTGAAGGGAGGGGGCGCCTCAACGCCTGGCGCCTGTCCCGGGAGCGCCGCTCGTGACGTCATCTATTCTTGCCATTCTAGCTCTGCCAGCTCAGTAGACACAAAATCGTTACCGTGTGTGTGAGAGAAAGAAAGAGAGAGAGATTGATAGAGAGAGCAAGAGTAAGAAAAAGAGATGGAGAAAGAGAGAAAGAGGGGAAAGAGAGAGTGAGAGAAATATATATATATATATATATATATATATATATATATATATATATATATATATATATATATATATATATATATATATATATATATATATATATATATATATATATATATATATACATATATATATATATATATATATATATATATATATATATATATATAAATATATATAATATATAATATATGTGTGTGTGTGAAAAGAGAGAGGTACAGAGAGAGAGGGGGTAATGGAAGAGAAACAAAGAAAGGAGAACAAGCAAAGCCCCTTGAATCTGGCCCGTTAAAAGGAAGCGAACTATTCCATTGCGCTGGAACGATGTGTGTAGTGTGACACTGGAGAGAGAGAGAGAGAGAGAGAGAGAGAGAGAGAAAGAGAGGAATAGTTTCGGGGTGGGGTGGGGGTGAGAGAGAGCAGGAAAGGAATAGTTGGGAGAGAGAAGTGAGGGAATTAGGTCGGTCGGTGTACGATGATCTTAATATCACATGTTCAAGACAAAAAATGCAAACAACTCAAATACAAGAAATCTAAGTGGCATAATGTTCAGTGTAGGCCTTTTCAATAATAAGCAAATAACTTCCGTCTCACCTAGTGAGTGTGTGCGAGGGGCCAAGACTTTTGCTCATTATACTAACGACAAGAATGGTAATACTATCAATAATTCACGTATTTTGATTTATTTGAAGTATGATTTTCTATTGCATAATCAAACATCGAACTCTTCACCCTTCGTTGAATTTCTGTAATGAATCTATCTTCCATGTGACAACTAGACCTACTTATTTGTAGTTTAGCATACTGCATACATAAAGATAAAAGTACCAATTAACCTATACCGGAAGTCCGCGCACATAAAAGAGGGATAATTTAAGGTATAATTGACTACGATATAGACATCCGTGTGATAGAGAAAATGTTTGGAACCATATTTAAAATAATATAGAAATATCTGTATTTCAACACAATTTTTTGTTCATATCTAGGGCCTATAGTAAATAAAATAAGAGAAGACTTTTAATCTAGCAGCTGGCACCTATGAACATAAGTCACACGAATCAAAGAACACACTGTGAAAACTGAGTAACATAACATGCATGTAGCCAATCAAAGAGCGAAAACGTTTGAAAAATCTTCCGTAAACAGATTTTCTAATTTTATCATCAAAGAAATAAGTCATTAATATTTTATCGATTTATACCACGCATGGTTTTTCTTTCGATCATTTCTGATTGATTTGTTTTGACTAAAACTGACTACTTGAATTTAAGTGGTTTTATATTTTAAAATCTACTGAAATAAACAAATCTTATATCATATTTATCAACATTCGTTTGATGATCGAATCTATACAGGTGTACCATTTGATTATCAAGTAGGCATGACGGCATAATGAGGATGGTGTTAGACATTTGTAATTAGTTTCATGCCTATACAGTATGTGAGGAGGCCGTAAGAGACCTAGCTAGGGATTATTATTCAAGATTTGAACAATCTAGTGATGGCATAGTGTGGTTAGAGAGAAGTTGGGTTGTGCAAGCGAGAGAGAATAACATGTAATCTTCCTCTTCTTGGTACTCGCCTATACGGCCTATGCTATGGCATCATCGATCGGGCCAAATGATGACGTCGACGTCTGCGTCACTACCTGGTATATCTCTCTTACTGAAGCCCTCTCTCTCTCTCTCTCCCTCCCTCCATCCCTCCCTCCCTCTTTCTGCTCTCTTACTCGTTCGGTTTCTCCCTTTCTCCCTCTCTCTCTCTAGCTACATGACCTACAATCCCACCCCTTGCGCCACGACTGGAACCTATGGCTAAAATCTGGCCCGTGCTCAGTGCCCACCCGTCATTATCCTCCCGTCATTGTGCCCACCCGCACGGACTCCGTCGTATTTACTTACTGCACTACAATGCAATGTGCAATTAACCAATCATTTCCATTTTAGTTGCTTATCAATCATTCACTTGTACAAACGATTGTTGACTTAAAAATATTTGAAAACTGATAAAAATGTGCTCAATGGCATAGACTAGGGATCAGTCAGAAAACTATTTCATATTTTGTAATTGGTAATATTATTGGAGATGGAAAAATGAAAATGGACACGATCAAAATATGAAATACAAATAATGAGTCCGCATGAGTAATATATAAACCAAACAGAGAGTAACAATTTTACCTAGAGTTTTCAAGTTGAATATAGGCCGGTTTGGATAATTATATGTCATCAGAATTATTTGGTATTTAAGAATGAGTTTGGAAAATATGTGCATAATTTATGCACAAGAACTATGTGAAAAATCCCTCTTTACATACTGGAAAATGCGAGGGACAATATATTTTTAATTTTTGTATTAGAATGGGGAAACAAAGCTTACATAAAATTTGGCAATTTGACAAATCTCGTAAGTAGAAGATAACTCATGGATGAATGAAAATTTTCAATTAGAAAACATGGTAGAATTTATATAGATTTCAGCATAGCTGTCGACGAAACATTTTCTAGTAACGATCATCTAGCAACGTATAGAAGTGTACTTCTAAACGTGACATAATCACTCGACAACCGTTACAATCGATACTAGTTAACTTGAATGATATTTTTTAGACATAGCCTGACTGCATGGATTTAATATCCTACGCTACGCAATAGTAAACCTGTTCTGGCTAGGTCATATGGGGGTACGAAGAAGCATGAACTGTATGATAATGACGGAGGGAGTGATGAAAAGTGAAATTTTCATAACCCTTGCATTATGCGGAACTCGAACCCATGCACATCCAACGAGGCTGCAGTTTCTGAAGCGATACCTTAGCTGACTAAGCTCAGGAGGATGCAACATATATATATATATATATATATATATATATATGGATATATATGGATATATATGGATATGGATATATGGATGATTTTAAAACTGTTTAATAATTATTATGATATCCCCGCGGCCAGCCAGCCGCGTTACCAATTTCGCCAAAAAAGAAAGATCTACTCGAACACGTTTAGTTTTAGTTTATCTTACGTACAGATACAAATTTCTAGACTTGAGGTATGAGTACAACTTGACAAGAAATTGTACTGTGCTTTAATCGACAACCTCAACTTAACCTTGTTGGGATCATTGATTATATTAACTTTCTGGTTTTTTACCACCAGTATAGGTAAGTATAATGCTATGGTTTTAAAACTGTTTAAAAATCTCCCCCAGGAGTCGAACCCGGAACTCCACATTACCGGTCTGGATCGCGTTCGAACTGTTAAGGAATATCTTCCTCTTTGGCGGAATTGGTAACGCTGTCAGACCGGCAATCTGGAGATCTGGGTTCAGATTGGATTTCTGGAGAAAAAATCTGGCAATTAACAGTATAAACACTTGCATGCAAATGATTATCTTCTTACTTTTCAGTTCATACCCTAGTTGAAGTAACTGCAGGCTATGGGCCTATATTGAGTAGGGCCTACATTGATATTCGGAGGATTCAGTATACTGTTCGCCCTATTCATAATATATATACCGGTATATATATATATATATATATATATATATAACCGGCACATGCAGCACAGTGGTTAACGCGCTCGCTTCATGTGATCCGGGAGACGAGGGGAATCTCGGACTCAGTTCGATCCCCGCCGCCGACCATCTTTACAGGGGTTTTTCATGGTTCCCCCTGTAGTCTCTAGGCTAATGCCGGGATGGTTCCTACAATGAGTCCCACTTCCTGCCCGCTTCCTTCCCACTGTCCTTCCCATTACCCAAGAACCTTCATCTCATCATCTCATTAATCATCCATCCCACGCCATTAGATCTGCACTATCATAACAGTGAGTCGTTAAACTCATTTTAAATATATATATATATATATATATATATATATATATATATATATATATATATATATATACACATATATATATATATATATATATATATTTATATATATATATATATATATATATATATATATATATATATATTGGCCTATATTTGGTCATTGAAGTTCATTCCTCGGTGTAATATTATCATATTATGAAAATTGTCCATCTGATTACTGATATAGGCCTACCAAGTGACCTTTTCAAAGCCAAAAGTCTGAGGAACGCCTAAACCGATCGACGTGGGACTAACGGCAAAACACTCATGACGAGGTGGGGGTAGGAAGTATAGGAGGGTCCCGGAATACGCAGAAAAAAGGTCGACATTCGACCCGAATTCAGGCCTTCAAAGACTTCGAAGAGAAGGTAAGCACTCAAAAGAAAGAACGACATTAAATAACAAACAAGATTAAAATGAAATATCATAATTTTTTTAATTGCGGCTTAAAGTGTCAGCGGAGCTGGGTGTCTTCAATGCAGTTATTTTTTAAATAGTATTTTTTTTCTATTATGGCATCCTATTTTATGAGATTTTCACTATACACTGGATGTCGGATTTCTTGAACGATTGATTTTAATTTGTGAATGTTGAATTTCTCCCACTTTAGATAGGCCTTGATATAAATAACTATGTAGACCTATACCGTTGCTAATCGTTGTGCATGTATAGAATTTATTGTTTACGCATAATAACGTGACATGGATCCAATTAGGCAAAATCATCGATCAATCCTTCTAGCTATACAAGAAAGTCTATCCAGGAATAGATTATCCTATTTCCATTATCGTGCATTATCGTCAGTAGGACTAGATGAATATAAGAAATGTGTAGAAATTTGCAGCCACGCGAGCTGTTATACATGTTTACAGCCATGCAAGTTTTTATGCTGCTCCATATAATATATTGATGCAAGTTGAATATTATCAATAAGTTACCATTAACATACGTAATATTTAAGCCAAAAAAATGATTCTATGATATTGCTTCTCACGCAATACATTATAGATACAAATTTTTCTTTCGAGGTAAGATACCATGGTCAGAATTGTAGCCCAAGTGAATCTCAGGATGGTTTCTACAATATAAGGCACGACCGACCGCTACCACACCACTTCCCTTTCCCTTACCCAAGAAGTCTTCATCGCATCATCTTATTAATAATTCAAACAAACTTTCCATTGTGGTGGAAGTGCCATGTTCAAGAATTCAGGCCCTTCCACCAAAATCTTTCAAATGGGACAGATTTCTATTGTGAAATGATAAAAATACCTGTTAGCACTAGATTATAAGTTCGACCAAGTTTTTATCTAGAATACGATAGGATTAGTCGTCTCTTGCGAGATGGGCATGTATAGTGAAAGGCAAGTAGGGCGTGTAGGTGATATATGAAATATATACATGAAATAACTATACACGTAGGCCCGTTATAGAGCGCTTAATGATGACTCACGTTAAATAAGAACACTAGTTCACACAGTCATGAAACATTATTATTTCAACAATAGTACTACTAGTGCGGCATATGTAAGATCAAGTTACGAGACATCGAACTGTTCACAAAATCACGAAATGTTCTTTCAAACGATTCCTCTTTTTTACACAAAATTTATCAATACGATAGGCCCTACTATCTAGGTCTCTCAGTCAAGTTCCGACTAAGATAACCGTGCGTAAAATGACGGAAAGGCAAAGGCTACTACTACTATACAAGTATACATGCTAATTAAAATAGAAATAAAATGGTGGAAATAAAAAAAGATGAAAACGTTATACAGTGCCTTTTCTTGTTGCTAACCATGAGATACATCGGTAAACAATTTGGTGCGATTGACGCTGCCAGACTTCAGGTGTTCAAATAACTATTAACTAAATAACACAGTTTAAAATAAATTTTATGTGTAGCTGTGAAAATTATACGTGAATTCACACAAATCTATTAATAAAATAAGCCTAATTATAAAAGGAGGAAAACTTTCTATCTACTTATGCAAACTAGACATCTTGAACGTGCATGCGATAAAATATACTACGAATGCCATGAGTTGGCTTATATGTATAGGCTCAAAACTTATCCTTTATTATTATTTTGATAAAGCCTTATACAAAACTTCATTCAACTGTGCTACGACTTTATAAGAATGAAAATTAATTAGTTCTGTCTCTAATTGGAATTTATATTCAGCAAAAGTAAAACGAATGGGGGATCGAGGGCCAATTATTATCTTTTTCTCGTCCTCCAATCACTTTTCCTTCCCTAGTAGTTTTGAATTACTATCATAAGCTTTTTTCAATCTTGTTAACAGAAGGCGCCTCTAACTTGCGGTCCCCTCATATAAGCCTATATAGGTCTCTCTCTCTCTCTCTCTCTCTCTCTCTCTCTCTCTCTCTCTCTCTCTCTCTCTCTCTCTCTCTCTCTCTCTCTCTCTCTCTCTCTCTCTCTGTATATATATATATATATATATATATATATATTTTTTTTTTTTTTTTAATTTTCAACTTTCTCAAGTTGGTGTGATATATATGTATATAAATTGATGATCTTATGGCAAATTTGGTATCGACCTATTGATTTGAAGATATGGACTGGAAGTTGGTGTGACATTTGGTTTTACAGATGAGCTGGTATAGGATAGTTGGGGAGATGAAAATGTGGTCAGGCAGAGTGATGGATGAGAGTGCATGATTTTATATCACTGAGTAGTCCCTATATGTAGATTTCAAATCCTGTATTTAGTAGAACTGTAATAATCAGTGGTACCTTTCACACGTCTTGACTGAGGCTGTGAATGATTAATTAATTCTAGAACATTTTTTGGGGTATACATAGGGCTTGAGTGAAGTTAACTAGTGGTTGATTCTAATCATCAGAATCAGTTCAAGTTTTCAAGACTACCTAATTATATGAATCTACTTCGAGCTTCAGTTGCACTCTATAACTAACAGTGAATGTTTCGTCGTGACATAAGAGTGACATAAAAATTAATGTCACTAATTAATTAGTGGCAGAGTATTCGTTAATTCCTTAAAGGTATAAACTTATTAATTACGTAGATACGCATTTATTTTTATTAAATGTAAATCCTACCGTTCATTCGTTGTTAGTAGGTTGGTATAGTACATCTTAATAAGTGATTATATTGCTGACAGCCGGAATTATCAACATGAGTACCGGTATATGATATTCGACCAGCGGAGTTTGTTTTTACTTCGTTAACTCATTCCATTTGTTTTCACTCTCCCTAGGAATAGGACTGAGTGTACTTTGTGAAATCGTGGCTTAGCTCCTATGAAAATCTGAATATATCTCAAGCTAATAATTCAATTCAATACATGTAGAACTAACTTTTTAGTTTATGAAAAAAGGAGACCGATCGTGAGGAATTAAATGTCCAGCCTATTCGATCTTGAGAGCCATACATCGGTAATCCTATTTGACGGATAATCAAATACAATTACAATGTCGGCGTAAAAGTAAATCGATCGAATATATAATTAACATCTGCATAATATCACTTATAATATTGGATTGACAACTTACATTAGAATAGCCGGATGCTTGATTTTTGATTCACCAACATAAGTCAAGCCGGAACTAGCTAAAGAAGAAAATAAAAACACTATTAACTGTTATGAAAAAAACACAATTTTTAAATTTTCAACTTTTCAAGTTTTCATCTCTACAAATCAAGAGCTAAACTCAGGTGTAAGACAATATTATATATATTTTTGTATCAGTAAAGTTGGTTTAGATCAGAGCGTGCCCTACTTACAAACGCGTAACATTTTGACTTTTAAATATCATCTGCTAGAATCATGTGTAGTACGTGCTTGTGGCATTTATAGACACTCGCCTTCACCAATGTGGTATTATTTAAAAGCCGGTGTATTTGCGACTGCGTCGTTAAAAATGATCAGTGATTGGTTGAAAATAAATCTAGTGGCTAATGAATTTAGAGGCATCAGGATTTGATAATCGAACGAGTCGAAAAAAGAAATGAAATCAACAGTAAACTGAATACAGATTGTATACTACCAACGCACTATACACGTACGATGCGAAAGAAATTGTTTTTGCTACGGTGCAGCAAGAGCAAAGATAGTGCACTCTAATTGTTTGACGACTATGAAACAAACGCCATAGATATACCCGTTACACCGCCCTTGACATAAGCGAATTTAGTAAAAATGTGTTGAAAATGCTGGTTCCGTTGTACCTTTCAATAAGGATAGCTTATTACTGTATTCGTGCCTCTATATATTTTCATCATGGAAATAAAACGATTTACATTTTTTCTCCTACCCTGGTAATCTGAAGGAGATTTATCCTATTTCAAACATTATTTGAAAAGTGAAACGTAATCAAAATACCAAATACTAACTAAATAATTCGTAAATTCGATTAGTCCGCGTGCATAGAAAAAGTATAGTCTCCATGAATCACACCATCCGACCATGTGTAAACTCGACAAAAAACAAGTACAGAAGAAACATCGCATAAAGATCTTCGAGTCAGCTCACAGAATGATTTCAATAATAAAATCATCATATTTTTCTCTTTTAGACTATATGTGTTTTGATAAATCGCATTATGTACACATTAGGCCTCTAATGCAACATTTCTCACTTCGAATCGAACCAGATTTATAACTCGATTATTAGTTAAGAACTTCAACAGTATAAAACAAGAAACAATACTACACAAACTAGCCCGTCTAGTCAGTCAAGGCCTTGGAAACTGAAGCCGAAATGGGGCTATGGTTTTGAGTTTCGATAACTTTTGATTTTGAAAATTCTGCGATAAGGCATGAGATTTTGTTAAGATCATACATATCTCATTCGTGCCCCTCATCACCTAGCTGTGTTTGTTGTGCGGCGTCGTTAATCAAATAATAGTCATCATCAATTCAACTCAATTTCTCAGACTAACCATTTAATCAGATCAACCTCAAAGCTATTATATACACTAGAAACAATATTGAACTATG
The DNA here is from genome assembly GCA_907164805.1 of Brachyptera putata. Taxonomy (NCBI): domain Eukaryota; kingdom Metazoa; phylum Arthropoda; class Insecta; order Plecoptera; family Taeniopterygidae; genus Brachyptera; species Brachyptera putata. Next base: position 20,904,085 of record OU015463.1, on the reverse strand, counting down.
TAGGCTATACACCTCACTAGTTGCACCAATTAGTTGATAGCCGGATCGCTAGAGAGGTTGTGCTGATACTAGGCTGAATTATTGAAATTTATTATCCATATTCAGTTTACGATGTCTTATACATTTCATATAGTGTGTTATGTTTGAGAAATGTAAAATTCAGGGCAAATTTTTACCGAACACAAAAACAATATAGGTCTACAATTATGAAAATGCGGAAAAACTTGGTTGAAAGTATTCCCTAAGCTCAGCACATAAGCTCAGCAACAATCCATATGTATGTCAAAATAATTAATATATATGGGGCCTATATATATATATATGATCATTAAACTTCTGGGATTCGATCCAAGGTACCGAGGTATTCGGTAACTCAGTGCTAACCTCGGTAGCTCAGTGGGAGAGCAGCTGACCGGCAAACAGAAGGTCCCGGGTTCGAGTCCCGGTCGAGGCTTTTTTTTAAGACGGCTACAACATCCCAAATATCTCGATATTGGATCGTATCCAAGAAGTTTAATGATCACATTATTCCACTTGCCTAGGTGAAGGTAGAAGAGAGTACACAAGGACCTGTGGTAACGTATAATCGTTACACCTTGGGTGAATCTAAGCCCTCTATGGGCTAGCCCCAGGAATTGTCGTCACTCCAAGTATAGCCATGACATACGAGTAATAAGAGTAAGAGTAATAGGCGTATCTTTCATGACATGGCTATGGCTATGGCCATACTATATATATACATATATATATATATATATATAAGAGTCAATTATAACGTTGTATGTATAGGCATGTATGTATATATATATATATATATATATATATATATATATATATATATATATATATATATATATATATATATATATATATATATATATATGCCTATATATATATATATAACGTTATAATTGATTGGTTTGTCCCTTTATTGATTAAATAGCAAGTGATATCCGGTGCTTCCGAATCTTCTACTGCCCTTTTCTTTAACCAAACTGATACTGACCGTCATCTCTCAAGTGAAGCAATTGAATGCTACCAAATTAAGAGACAGACAACAATGTCCTCCAATTTGTAATAATTGTCAGGTGACAAAATCTATTATATATTGTTATTTATTTATTTTTCACCACTAGTCGTTTGTGTTTGTTAAATTCGGTTCATTATTATCTATTACCCTACAGATAAGCCTTTTATAGACTTTGTAGATCATTTTGAGAATGTGTATGTATTTGTTATTCTTTTTCTTGTGACAGTGAAAAACGATATATTAAATTAAGTTAATCAATCACAATATTTGTTGATTTTCCAGTTCGCTGTATTGCTGGCTTTGGCTAAGGTTCTCAGTTATTCGTTACTTGAAAAATGCATTACCATTACCAGTATGCCTACTTTATAACAACTCTTCATATCATCGGGTACAAATTGTACTCCAAAGATGTAATGATCATTAAAATATCCGACTGAATGTATCATTTTTTTCACATCTTATAAAACCAAGCTTCCTTTATCTGCGATGAAACTATTCATTGTGTATTCAATAGAATCTGCTCCTAGACGAGTGAGAGAACATGGCTCCTCCACCAATGAATGTAATCTTTTGAAAATAAGTCTTGGTCAACTGTATTCAAAATGAGCAAATATCAAATGTTTCTGTTCTGAATACATATTGAGATGAATAAGTGTCGTATAATTAATCCGATTCCCGCACCAAAGCGGTTATTTGATGTGTACTTGTTATTAGATAACACAATATACAGCCCCAACGATCCCCCCCCCCTCCCCTTCCATATCCTCTACGAGCCCTGCATACGAGAGATGAAATTAAGAACAATAATTTTATCAGTTAGTATGAAGTCTCCCAATAATAACGATTCTAAATGCATTAAAGCCATACCTATTGAACAAATCTTAGCACAGGCTTCAAGAATATATAGTATGCAGACTTGGTTTCATTATTATAACTTTCAATCGATATGTAGAATATTTCATGTATTTCCCACTGTGTAATATGTAGCAATAACCATGATTTTCATATTTCTGAATTGATTCATTCGTTATTTGTTGAACCAACTATACGTAAATACAAATTCAAACATGAATTCATAACAATTTCTCATAATATAGGCCTAACCATTCCTAAGTTATCACGAAAACATCGTGAATATTTGAATAAAAAATATATTTGACTTCAAGTGTTCCCAATGATTTTTAGGCCTGCCTGTAGGCCTATGTGTGGGTGTTGGTGTGGGTGTAGGTGTGGGAGTGTGAGAGTATTTCTGTATGAATGAGGTGCGAAGGTGGTGGCGTATAAAATGATACTTTCAATTCCAAGTCATGCTCATTGTCTTTTATTTCAATTGATGCCATTTGTTACTTTTCTCACCATGGTCTGTATATAATATTTTTGTATTTCTATAACACGCAGCAAGCAACGTGGCCCTAGAATGCGCCTAGACCACAGTTTCTTATTGTAAACGAAAGTGTGTTGATGGGAAAATATTCAAACTCATTGTGCGATTCTAACCGATAACCAATATAATTATGTAGCCACCATTTTGGTGACTGGCGGGTAGTCTATACAGCAGCTTGAGGAACTAAACTCATTAATCACATTTTATTGTAATAATAGGCTTACACAGAGGAAAATGAACAAATCCAATGGGCAACGTTGATTGAGGACTTGAGCACTGACACATCCTGACACTGCTCCAATCCCCCCCCCCCCCCCCCCCCCCGCAAACACACACACACACACCTTTAGTCACTCCCACCATCGCCTATCTCAATCACTTGGCTTTGATCACCCTGGGAGAGCAAGCAACAATTGACTGTCGACAGAATGTGAGCCAGTAGTAATTTAGAAACTCAACGCTTTGGTATATAAGCAACAGTAATACATTCCACACTAGAGATCAAATAATAGGCCTACTTGTCTAACGAATTCACGTAAATATATACCGGTAAAAGATTTCTGAAATGGTTTTATGACGATTATATTAGAATAGTAGGTAACGCTATACATGTTCACATTCAACAATGACTTCAAAATACTCGACAGAAAGTGAGGCAATAATTTATTTTTCTCTGAAACCGTTTTTCATCAAACTTATCAACATATCCGTAATTGTAAAAAACAAATAGTTGAACTTTACAACGTCATAAAATATTCCTTCGACAATGTGGTTGAACACACACTATAAAGAGAACAGCGAAAACACAATATTTTGGTAAGAGCATGTTGCCTTCATCAAGTGTGTGAAAAAAAACAATTAGAAACTATACTACGGAGACAAATATGGACTAATACAAAACTAAAAACAGACGTGTTCTGTTCTTCTATTCTCCGTACAGCATACTACTAGACTCAGCTGGTTTTGGTTTTGTCCATACGTCGTCTAGACTCTTTAGTTTTCCATGGTTTTATATTACTCGCACTGGTAGCTCAGTTGTTAAAGCGCTTGGTTAGAATATACAAAGCACTCACTCGATCATCATCTAGCGGCAAAGCGTGCCTGATGAAGCTAAGGAGGTATTCGACTACTGGACGTATCCGAATTACCTTATTTATGCGTACTTGTAAACTTGGCCACTCTACAAGTACGGAAGTGACGTCATGATGATTAGTGAGCGTCTGAATTCACTAAATGAGAATGAAAGTATGGAAGTCCACAAACATAGGCCTGCATGGCATGTGTTCTTGTGAACTTCAAGTGCGTACTTTTGTATTGGCCATTGAATCGCTTGAATCTTCATTGCATTCATGTTTACGTGTTTCATCCGAAATGAAAAAAATTTTAAGCTTTACTATCAATGTTGTAGTATTGAAAGATGTCTTCTTATTAAATTATCATATAGAATAAATATACAATACTGATTCATTTCTCTCTAAAATTGAACTTACGCTTATGATCATTATCAAAGATTCTGTTGATGGTGGCGTCGATCGTACAACTTGCATAGTTAAAGGTTGATTAATGATTATTATTTTTATTACGATTAATTACGATTTCTTTTAATTCAATTTAACGATGTTATCCCTTCGATTATATTATCAGCACTAAATTATAAAAATAGGGAACCGAAACTTTGTTTTTCAGTCCCGATCCTGATTCCACCTATACAAGAAAATGAATGTTTCGGTATCAATCCGAATCCAATTCTGAAAAGTTCCAGACGGCTCCAGTTCTTTAGTTAAGAGTGAGTGTATTTTATATTACTAGGCAAACGCGGAATTTGCGTTGTAAGATGAGCGAAACTCTACACACCTTGATCATATAAAATGAACTTTATCCGATGCCAATGGATCTAGGAAGCCGTGAGTTTAACAATGCCATATTTTTCCACTAATATTTCTATCTTTTCTATAAATAAAAAACATGTATTAAATTATTTTCTTCGAAATGACTGGTCCGAATTACACGTCAATTTTTATTAATGTGTATTATTTCTGTGTTTACATTTGAGGAAAATTTGAATTATATTGGAGAGATTTTATTTTTCAATTTTTTCCGCTCAGCCTTATCTTATGGGGTTTTAAGACACTTTGAAATGATGTTTCTCAAAAATGGTCCGACCGATTTGACCCCAAAACTATACAGTTCTAAGTTGGATGAGTTTGCGTATAAAAAAAACGTTTCATGTCAATCGGTCAAACCCTGCGACCGCTCTTACGGCGCACAAACAAACAAACAAAAAAAAAAAAAAAACACACAGACAAAGCTCCTAAGAGTGGGATGGAAATTCTCTTCGCTAACGCTCATCGAATAATTTAATAACGGAAATAATGTGTATAGGAGGATATCGGAATGGAAGGATAGAAAGTTTGAACTTATCACTTTTTTAATGAGAGAAGGTTTTAATTGAATGGCTCATAGTTTTGTGATTCGTTACTCTAACTTGTTGGCGCACAAAGCTTTTATATTTGTATAAATTGAAATCCAAGAGATGGGAATACGTATTATTGAACCCTTGTGGTACCTTATAGAACTACTATAGAACAGAATGAATATAAAAAAATCGGATTCCGTTTCAAAAGTTCTGGTTCCATATCCAGTTAATGAAGAACATGAAGGTTCTGTTGGGTCCCTAATACCGGTTCCGGTTCAAATCTCAATTCTAATCTGTAGCTTTCCCCTGTTTTTCCTGTTGAACTATAAATGTTGCATTAGGCTAGCCTATACATCTGTACCTCACAGAAATTCCCAGCTCTTTTATAAGTAAACTGTTTATGATTACGAAATACTATGACTGAAAAAAGGGTGGTATATTCGTCGTAAGCCAGGTTGGAGGATCGACACACCCAACCGTTAATGATATTTGATCAGGGAAAGGATCATTTGGGTTTGCCAATTGAGCGGATGGCAAATGTATGGGACCCAAACATATTGATATAGCAAAGACAAGAAAGAACAATTATTACATTATATTCCTCGAGCACGATGGTCATTCAAGGATATCATCAAGTTTTGATGCACCAAAGATCAATGTGCGGGGGAACCACTCGTCTGGAATGGTCTGGAATAGGGGTTTAAATTGATCCGAAATTTGTTTTTTCGTACATGCAAGCATATTAATTCATCATAAAAGATTAGTATAACGAATAATCATTTTCAGGTAAAGTAGAAAGAAAACGTGGATCGGTTGAACCGGTCTAGAAATATAAGTTGAAAATTATAAATGACTTGATAAAAAATATCCGGTGAGTGGTGGAATTTTCTTATTGGAAATAAAGCACAGTGATTTCAAAAAAACAGATTGATAATTGAAAATATAATAATACATTAGAAACGTATAAAAAGATCGACGTTTATAAGTGGCCTACTTGGTCCTACACTTCTCTGATGATTGTATTGGCAGTTGAGACATTTGTTCGGTCTAGCATACTCCTCTATCATACCCATCCCTTACTTATCTATTGACGGAACTACCGGAAGCGACGGTCGATTGGCCCCGACCCACTATTGAGGTCAAAATATACACAGAGAAAGTCGATGTAACCTTCAACGATGATCAAAATTTGAGCTAATACCGCGTAAATCTGTGACATTGAATTATTATCATTAGCCCACATTGTGTCCTTGCTTGGCCAGCTGTAATGCTGTGGGGGATGTAAGAGCAGAGCTTTATTATTGGTTGACACGAATAAAGGGAAGGACGTCGCATAACTAGAGTTCAAACTTGAAACTTGCCGCTCGGAGCTCATATTGTGGTTGACATGTGCTCTGTGTGACATTCTTAAGCAAAGTGATTACACGCCTGTGTAGTCTGTAGAGTGCGTTAGGCTACACTAGCTCTCCCCTGGCATTAACGTGCACACACAAGAAAATAGCCAGAAACTGTCTGTTTTTTTGAAAAAATCTTTTACATAAGACATAAATAAGCCATCCCACTCTTATGGAGCTTTATCTGTTCTTTTTTGTACGCACTGCACAGGTCGCACGGTTTGACTGATCGACACGAAACCTTTTCTGGACACGCGGATTTATCCAACTTAGAACTGTATACAGTTTTGGGGCCGAATCTAGCCTGACCACTTTTAAGATGAACCCTCATAAAATTTGAACCTCATGCGATTAGGCCAGGTGGGAAAATTTAGTAACAGATTCTCTTGAAAACATTTACTAAACAATAGTAAAAATATATGGTACACATTATTAAGAATTTCCATTGGAATCGGACGAGCCATTTTAGAGAGAGTAATTATTCATTGAATACATTTTCATCAAATAACTAGAAATAATGGTTATTCTTTATTCAGTATCTTTCTAACAGTGATTCACGGCCTTGTAGACGTGACAGTTTTCACCAAGCGAGTATATTTCATATAAGTCAAGGTGTGTAGAGTTTTCGAGTGTACTTCATACAGATATCTCTCTCATCTTGTAACGCAAATAGGTAGGCCTATACTGCGTTTATTCAATACTAGCGTTAGATATTTTAGTGAACAGTCGACACAAAACGGAAGTATATTGTTTTATTTATTTATTTAAATTGGGTTTAACGACGCATTGTACTGATGACTGCGATCTATTGGCGTGTCGGTGAATGATATATGAGATAATGGGATGCTGAGATGAAAGGTTAATTTATTAAGTGTTTCTTGAATAGTGGGAAGGAGTCGGTCGTGGCCTGATGTTAAGGAACCATCCCGGTATAAACCTAAACGACAGAGACCATGAAAAACCCCTGTCAGGATAGTCAACCATGACGGAAATCGAACCCAGTTCTCCTGAATGACGGTTCAGTGTGCTAGTGTGCTAGCCACTCGATCACTCGTCTCAATGGAAAATATAGTAAAAACAACAAACTGTATAACGCAAACCTATCTATAATTCATCAATCCCACAATGCATGTGATCTATACATTCCCAGCAATGTCATCTAAATCAATTCGAATTTATATTTTATACACACTACACACTGAAGTGAAGAAACGAAAGTTGTGTGGACAATATGGTATAGGTAAATATGGTTACTCAGTCGTTACTTTTATTGTCACCATAATCATCTTCGACGCTAGAGATGTAGACCCGATTCATGAGCAATACAGATATATATATATATATATATATATATATATATATATATATATATATATATATATATATATATATATATATATATGTGTGTGTGTGCGTGTTTACAACACAAGTTAAGCTCCATTCTTATTGATGCTGTATCGTACAAACAGTTTATGACTCATTAATAAAACGAATTGTTTCGTGTATAAGACCTTTTCAATTAGATCCGCACTTAATATGTGTTACCGTACACTACTGTCACAATCATTGATTATTATTGTTTGTTCAACGACTCCACCGACAGTTAGATTATTTGGGGGTATAACGATCGATGAATTAAGTTTAGAATATCCACGCATTATACGGAACTCGAACCCACTTCCGACTTGAGGTCAGTTTCCAAGGTACCATAATGCCTTGAATGACGATGAACCAGACGCAAAATGTAACCATCTTCTTATTTTTCAATAAAAACAGGCTCATGAAAATAAAATTATTCATGAATTATAATTTTAATAAAGGTTATGACTCGCATATTTATTGAAAGAGATGCGGGATCATTCGAATAACAACATAATTCTGCCTTTTATTGTGTTATTCTGTTATTGTGGCTTACCTAGCTCGCACATCTGCTTTGTATTCGTCATGTTATTGTCAACAGGGATCTTGACTAGGCTAGGTAGATTAAGATGCGGAGGGATTTTTGCTTTGCCTTAGATTGTTCTACCGGTACATGTAGCTCAGTTACTAACGCGCTCGCTTCAACATGTGAACCGGGAGGTGTGAAGTACATATCGAACCTCGGTTCGGTTTTTCGTCGTTTTCCTCTGCAGTCTAGTATAATACCGGGATGGCACCTATATATATATATATGTCACGACCGCTTCTTTCCCGCTACACTTCCATTACCTAAGAAACCTGCATCTCATCATCCTATCATCGATCTCATTAATCATTCATCCGACGCAAAAAAAAAATGTTTCTGTATAGACCATCTCCGATGATCGAGGGGAACTTTTTGAGTGATATCAAATTGAAACACATGAAGCGACATTTCAATGACGGAAAGATGACTGCATGCTCGTAATAACACTGCTTGTTTGGCTGTTCTTAAATTTCGTCCTTGCCGTATTTACCACTGAGTTCTCGTATGTTTTTGATACTTAATTCCTTCAGAAAATGTTTTCCGTTTTCAACGTTGTTGACGTGATTAAAGAGAGGAATATAAAACCACAATCGATAACTCATAACTTCCAGAATCACTGCTTATAAAATACGGTTGTCCCAGTTCAAGCTCGATAATAACTTGCCCACGAAATAAAAGGCCGGTCCATTTACGTTAATCTGATATACCAGCACATTCTGCTTGCTGCAAGAAGATAGGTTATTCAAAGATTGTTTATTATGATAAAAAACTGAATCAAGGGAATACTCGAACTGCTTGGTTATCAGGGAGACTAATTACATTCTAACATTACTCTCCATCTCTCTCTCTCTCTCTCTCTCTCTCTCTCTCTCTCTCTCTCTCTCTCTCTCTCTCTCTTTCTCTTTTTCTCTCTCTCTCTCTCTAATAGCTCCAATCGATTGGAGATGTTGTGAGGTGGTCGTACATGATCACAGAATTTTATATCATAATTTCGATCGATTAAGAATTTGTGATTGCATTTAATGAAGGGTGCATCCTCTCGTCGCACGATATATTCGCTTCCCTTCAAGCCCTTTTAGTTCTAGTATCAAGAAATTTACTTTTCTTTAGTATTCATCAAGGTTATTAAGTAACTACCCATCCCAGTAATTAAGTAAGTATCCCATCCCAGTAAGTATAAGTAAGATTATGCCAAATCGAGACAAAAAAATGTCCATATTTGGGATATTGTATGTGCTCGTATAAATTAGGGGGAAGAGATGTCTAAATTCTTTATTTCTTTATTTATTCTATTTTAATGCTGCTTAACGACCCCACTAACAGCTAGGATGTACTGGGGTACAAATGAGCGGGTGATAATGAAACCATAGACCAATAATTACACTCTTACTATATGATGAAACGATGAAGTGATGATAAGTGAAAGGACGTTTACAAAACGCATGCCTTATGCGGGACTCGAAACCACGCCCAAAGGTGACTTGGGTTTCTACTGCTGGCGATAGTTGACTGAGCCACAGGGGCGGCTACCTAAATTATTTTACTCACTTCATGTGGTGTATCCGCACAACGCCAGCCGCGTTCTGTACTTGCTTTTCGCCTGCTGCCAAAAGGAATGTTACACCATGCGATGTTCTTTTATGCAGATTTAATAGATTTAATCTGATGATAATGTTTTCGTTTGAAATTGCCTATAACGCCCACCGTATCTTAGTCAACTAAGGCACAGCTGTATGGAAACTGAAGACACCGGGCATACGTTTGAGTGCCGCATAAGGTTTGGAAAAGTCACTTAGTATCACTTCAAAGTTTCACTATCACCTGCGTATTCGTATCCCCAAATAACCTAGCTGTTGCTGGGGTAATTTAAAAAACTACAATCATCGTCAAAATTGCCTCTAAGTAGTGCGGACAGTGTGCTGGCGGGCAGATAGTATGCCGATACACCTGTAACTTGTGAGGGTTTCCTCTCTGGGATTCATGTAGTCTGTGGTAGTAGTCTTAGGGAAATCCAGTGGGGAAATCCTGCAAGGGATTTCCCATTACTCAGTATTATTATATAAGTACAAGGAAGGCAACCAGCAACCTAGGACTCAGTTGCCAGTTTCACTATAACTCAAAGTATTCGGCCATAATGGTCATGCAGACTTAGTTCTATTTACTGTCATGTATTCACCAGTGCAAAGAAATATCTAATTTTATCAAGTATACAGTGCTACCTTTAGTATAAGTGTCAACCTAACCTCGCTTGTACCCCATCACCAATCCCCACAGTGGTGACTCCGTTGTGGTGCCATATCAAACATTTTGCTGTCTCCATGGCCCCCTCAACCATAGCAGACCTTTTTGAGCGAGTCTTGTATGTTATTATACGCAGTATCTAGCCAAATGGCTGCTATGTTTGAGGGGGCTATAAAGACAATTGAATGTTTGCGTGGTCACACCATGTTGGGCCTAACCAAATGGCTGCTATGGTTGTGCGGGACATGGAGGCAGCGACATATTCGATATGACACATCACATCAGTGTCACCACTGTGGGAATTGGTGATAGGGTGCGAGGTTAGGTTGACACTGATACTAAATATATAGCAATCTATCACATTTGTATTTACGTTAAGTAAAAATTGGAATAGTTTCCAAGAGTTTATTTTTTCAAAATTGTCTTGCCCGGTTTAGTCTTATAAGTTTTTTCAAAATTTCGAGATGCTTCATTTTAAAAGTGATCCAACCGATTTAGCCCAAATACTACATAGTTCTAAGTTGGATAAGTCCGCGTGTGCAGAAAAAGTTTCATGTTGATCAGTCAAGCCGTGTGACCTGTGCTGAGCGTATTCAAACAAACAAAAAAATAATGAGAAAAACCCTACTGGCAAAGCTCCGTAAGAGTCGGATGGGAGTATTCGCTATCTCTCATCCAATAAATCATTATATCTACTTTTTCTTCATAATGGTCTAGCATTGTAGAGAGAAGAGTAAAATTTTGCCTTGATTTCAGTTTCACTCAGCACACTCACTAAACGACAATGCCTTATCTCCAAATCGATATTGTGCGAACAGCAACACATGCTCCCAACATAATGTAAATACACTTAGTAATGCGGTGTTTGTTACATTTATACATTTCAAAGGAGAAGCATGCTATATAGGCACATATGTTATAAATCAAATCAAATTTATCAGATACAAAATGAATGTTAGTATTACGGGTTTTCGTCATTATTCGTGTAATGGTTATTGTTATTGTGTAGATTAGGTTGGATTAGTTTGGTTGTCAGTGGTAGTAGGATAGCCCATAATGATACGTGGAATAAACAGTCGGATAGGCCTAGATAATCTAGGAGAAATAACGATCTTTGATTTGTTCAAATTATAAAACAATATGACAATTCCTCAACAGGTAGTTTTGAAAGAGAGAAAGAAGGGATATAGTTTTCTTCCATGCTCTATGAATTTTGCTGTTTGTATTTATTACATATAGAAATCATTGAAGATTTTGAAATTTGAGTCCACCATGTTTTCTTTCCTTAATTCAATTTGAAAAGTCGAACAGTGCAAATAACTCAATATGTACGTATTATGTACAAATAAATTATGTACTTATCAAGTATTTGATATTGGGTGATTTCATCGTGTCGTATTTGAGATGTCCACGACGACTCGGTCTTCTGTTGAATTGAGACCTTTTTCGAGAGTCAGTCTGGTTCAGAAGAAAGATCCGTCTCAAAATGGAAGAGAATCATTCTTTTTCTTCTAAGATGGTCCTTTATTCCGAACCAGATCAATTCTTGAAAAAAGTCTCAACATGAAAACCGGAACGTTGGAACATCTCACACGACCTGATAAAATCACCCACTATCGTTTACCTCATACTCGGTTTGCGAGCGCCTGAAACATCTTATCAAGAACGATTATTATATTCTTTGGCCTCCCTCCGTTGCACAGTCAGCTAAGGCACCGCTTTAGAAACTGAAGTCACCGTTGGGCATGAGTTCGAGTCCCGCATAAAGCATGAGATTTTTTACATGTCTTTTCACTTATCATCACTTCATAGTTTCGTCATCACCTGCTCATTCGTATCCCCGTATAACCTAGCTGTCGTTAAGCAAACAATAATCATTATCATATTATATTCGTTGTACATGAATCTGTTCACACTGTGAGAGTATTGCATGTGTGATGTACTTCTATTATTATATTTATGTACCTGCTTGTGGATTATTACAATTTCAAAGAAAATATCAAAAATAATAATATTTCAATTACAATGTCAGCTGTCAGATAAATCTCCTTTTTGAATTGATCTCATCAAATTTAGAAAAAAATGGAATACTCATACCAGGCATCCCACTCGTCGTTTGACAATTCAGTTACAATTTGTGTTCACATGTAACGTACTGTACAACATGAAGATCATATATTGACAAAAAATCTTTTTTCAATTTCAATCAATAATAGGCCTACATGATAATTATTTTCAAAATGAAACTTTCTATCGACCCATTTATTATTTATGGTCTCAAGTGTATATACAAAATATATATATTTATATATATATATATATATATATATATATATATATATATATATATATATATATATATATATATATATATATATATATATATATATATATATAATAAAATTTGTAAATATTGTTTTCAAGTAATACATACTTCAACAATGTCTACAGTCCCCCTAAAACTTGAATTATGAAAAAACTTGAGATTTTCAGATTCAGTTTTATGTATTTTTCATTTTTATCTGTATTATATTTCTACTTTCACAGTTGAAATTTAGGTACATTCTAAGTAAATTTTGCATCAAAGATCAATTAGCTAGTTTTTTATTAGTTGATATAGTTTATTAACTGACAAAAATTAAATGAAAAATAACCGAGCATTGACACTTTACTCATTCAGTATTTCAATTGTGTAGGTTAACCTAGTTAACTAAGTTAAAACAAGATGTATAATAATTAGAAGTTTTCTATAATAATAATAATAATAATAATAATAATAACATATGATGAAAATAATAATTATAACAATAATATATATATATATATATATATATATATATATATATATATATATATATATATATATATATATATATATATATATATATATATATCGGTAGCTCAGTGGGAGAGCAGCGGACCGGCAATCTGAAGGTCCCGGGTTCGATTGCCGGTCGAGACCCATCTGTAAAATATCCCATATATATATATATACATATATACACATATATATATATATATATATATATATATATATATATATATATATATATATATATATATATATATATATATATATATATATGTGTATATTTATATATTCACCTTGATCATAATTTAGTGAAATACAGGCAATTACATATGAGTATAGATTAGGAGAGGATGGGGTAATGAACTCACTAATCTCGCTATATAACAAGTGCACTCAGAGGTCACCCCACCCGCTTCAACCGTATATTATTTCTTGAATTACCTGTGGTACGGTACTTGAGACTTGAACATCTTTCAGGGTGATATTGGAGCAAATGAAAGGACAATTCTATATCGAGGATACATACACACCTAGATGTGGTCAATCAAGTAGCTGAGAAAGCAGAACTGGTGTTTTATAAAAGACAGCGCATTCACGAGTAGAAATTAATGGAAACCCGACTAAACCTGTGTCGAAGTGGGGAATATACAATGGCACGAAAAGAATCGAACCCACGCCTCACCGTTCTCCCAATCTGCTATTTGGTCCATGATTCGTATTGCTTCTTATCCAATTCTCCTTGTTCAAGTATAAATAGTACGTTGTTGAATCATTGGTGTGTATTAGGGAATGGTAACTGACTTACCCAGGATTTGTATTTTCCTTGTCAAGGCGACGGTTGGTTGTCCAGATAGGCCGGTCAGGTGAAGGTGGTAAGAAGTTAGCTGCACTTAGCCTCAACCAAAACGTGAACCAGTGATGACGTCATCGAAACACTACCTCACGGCGCTTCGTTGCGGAGACAAGAGGAAGCATACCCTGAACTTCTCTAGACAGTCTAGCTACCCTGTCATTCTCACTGCGCAAGCGCACCCACCCTCCCCCATCACCTGACATCCATGCATGGGCTAAATGGGAATCGATGCTGGAATCGCTGCACCCATCTGAAAACCGTTTGAAAATTTCAAACTTCCAACCCCCAAACCCGGTTCCTATCATCAACTGTTATAAAATCATCATTTAAGGTCATGAGTGGATGATATAATACAGTTGACTTTATAATAGATGTTCAATACTGGCAGTTTGTAAGACAGTCGAGAGAGGATTTCGAGACATAAATTAGCATAATAACATTTTGCACGACGAGTAGTAGGTGACATCTAACAGATTGTAGCCTAATTATTACATCCATATTCCATACAGATGAATAAGTGAAGAAATGGAATATTTGTCTCTTTCAAAAATATAGCACATTTGAAATATACATATATATATATATATATATATATATATATATATATATATATGTATAATACATAAATATATACTATATGAGTCAGTCATATTGTTGGAAGAATTTTGAACTGTAATAACCAGATTCATGAGCATGCCACAAGGCGACGCAATAATTTATTTCTAGAGAGGTACATACTAGTGTGTTATATGCGAGAGGACCTCACTATTCTGTCAATTTCTAAGGGTCAAGGGTCAATACATACCTGGTACGTGTTGGAAAATATATTTTCACTCCACTGAAGAATATCTGATACTATGATATTGTAATTACTGCTGACGTTTAGCACGCTGCCAATATATAATCTCATGTCATAAATCACTATACTATTTATAATTTAATATGTGTATATATATATATATATATATATATATATATATATATATATATATATATATATATATATATATATATATATATACGCATACATGCATACACGTACATACACACACACACATTTCCAAAATAAATAATAAAAATTAATAAAAGAAAATTTTAAATCGGCATTAAAAATGTTTACGTATTAGGGTGAGCGTTGATGTAGAAGTTTCATGTAGTCAAGCTATTTAATATTAATAAATGATGTATAAAATGAGTAATATGTGCAATTCTAGAACATCAAATTATTGCCGTTGATTTAGCAATATGCTTGTATGAGATTTTGGTGATAACTTTTGAACGATACAAGATCTGCACGTTCTAATGTTGTATAGTGTAATATTGAACTTTTCAATACCTACAAAAGATCAGTAGACCCCTATACTGACGAAATTTTGAACAACAACGAACAGAAGTTCATAGATAAAACCACGTTCCATATAGCTAGTAACATATAACGCAACTGAGAGGTAGAGGTGGCCTACACATGGATATATTCTATTGAGGGACTGAGAGCTGTCACAAACATATGCGGAATAACGACATGTACTATTATGTTAAACCAATTCCTAGAGATACAAAAAAACGATTCGAAAGAAGGCACAAAGTCTTTCGCTCACCCTATACAGTCATTGAGAAGAAACAGATCTTATAGCCATATCGTTCGCACGTCTTTCATCTTCCTAATCTAATTACCGGTACCGGTGTGGCAAAGGCTGATGGTTTCTCGGAGATACGGAGTAGATACTGAGAAAAAAAATAAAGAGAATTTTCTGCTGAATGCGAAAAATCATTTTCGTTTCTCGATTAGTAAATCCTTGCGCTATGAATTAAATGTAGTAAGTATACAATACACACACATATATATAATAGTAATATATATATATATATATATATATATATATATATATATATATATATATATATATATATATATATATATATATATATATATATATATTATATAATACACATGTATTATATTTTAGGCCTATATATAATGACTAATATTATAATGATGTGCATTTTTAAGTATGAGTTTTGCAGCCGTGTATGTGATTAATATAATAATAACATAGTGGGAAAAACTCAGAATACCATATACAAAAAGGTAGATTGAAGAGTTTTCATGGTCAACGCTTTGTAGCCTTTTGAAGGAATAAAAATTGAAATGTTTAGAGAAAATGTTAACCGCAACATATATTTCAACATCTAGAAGGCTTCAACTGTGAAATGCGTAGATATAAGAATAATCATCAAATGTACTTTTATATAAATCTAGGTGAAAGTATTTCAGTGAGCTAAAATATAAATATGTAGGCTAAATATAAAACATTAAATAAATAAGTGTGAAGATTAAATAATAGTAATAACAAAAATAAACGTCTGTCAGTCAATAGACCAAGAATGGAATGCTCCAAAATGAAATTTGTGTTAGATACAAGCACGTCAAAACAATAAAGATGAATTTATATGAGAAAAAAAATTGTATTTTTGGGGTACTAACGGAAATGAAAGTCAAGTTGAATGATTCCTTTCTAATTTTTGCCTCTATTTTTGCCATCTTCATGACTAACTTGACTTGTAGAATGCTTGTAGGCCCCACAATAGGTATACAAATTGAAATTATTGGGAAGAAGGTCGTGGGACTAAAATTGAATATTTGTAGGCCTATATAAGACGAATATAATTATTATAAGCCTACGTCCATTCTATATCGCAACCTAATGGTTAGCTTTTTACTTCCTATATATTGAGTCACAGGGTACCGACCTGAAGAAATTTACAGACATTTTTGTTTTAGGCCCAGTGGTCTCCAGCGGAGATGAGGCCGAATAGGGCCTACCTAATAAAATCTGCCACTATAAAACATTGTGTTGTATGATCTTCAGTACCGCACTTCAATATTGGTACATTCACTTAAGGAGAACCCACGACCCACCCACAAAAATGTATCAAATATTTGATTATTTATTGATGTATCAACTATCAAGCTTGAAATAGAATATTAAAAATTTGAAATTACAAAAAAAAGAGAATTCCGATAAAATTTTGGGAAAACTAGTTGAAAAATACGTTAAACCGTTACATACACGAAAACCATTAGATAGTTAGCATCAAGATGAAAATTGATACATTGATAGGGTGAACCTTCCTCTATCACCTAAGCTAAATTTCATCAGCAAACCTAGGGCCGTTTTGACGCAAATAAATAGTTTCTGTTACCTCGATTTCCGAAAAAAAAAATGTGTGATTTCCCTGGTCTTGTGTGCCAAACCCATGTGGTTAGCCCAAAGCCAGTTCTGTTACGAACACATCGATACCACACACGATAAAATACCTCGAGCAGTAATCAAATGGTGTATGTAACGCGAGATGCATGTTTTGTGACCATTTTCAGTGTCAACTAAAGCATAAACAATCGTAGTGGCTTTCTGGATGAACGTATTGTTGTGAAACTGCTGCACACCTTTCAGAGAAGCACCTTCTAAAATATTGCCGATCCATAATAAACATTCACAATATTTTCAAAAATAATCACCCTGGTGGGAACTTTTCTCCCTACTGGGGACGCATTAAATTCAACCAGTCAGATTGCAGTCACAGAGAATAATCAGATTCAGAGACATTAAATTGACTGAAGGAAAACACTATATTAGGTGTTTGTGGTATTGCGGGACTGTAGCAATATAAATCAATGATTTATTCAGTCAACTCAAAAGTGACAGAAAGAGAAATTATATAACTTTATTATAGTGATGTAATAAATTGTTTATATAAAAATATACTCTTATATGTGTGGCGGACAATTTGCCAGGATGAGTCCCAACCATAGAGATTGAAATGTCATAACCTAACCGACCGTCAATTGGATCCTAGCGTGGAAAAGGTCCACAGGAATTGACATTACAAGAATGCAATTATATGGCAACTCATTAATTATAATTACAAAAATTTAATACAGAACATTGAGCAATATAGAAAATATGATTACATTATGATATAAACCGACGCTAATGTGAGTGATACACTTACAGGTTTCAAAACATTGTGCAATATAGGCCTATCTACTATAATAAATAATAATAATAATAATAATATCTTTACATAATGATTCAAAGGGACGCTAATTTGAGTGACATACGGTACATGAAGATATAAATACATTGTCTTATAAAAATATAATGAAATGAATAATATCTACGCCTATATAAATAATAAAACATGTGGATCCTAATTCGAGTGCTGTACCGGTGCACTAAGATACAAAAACATTGTGCAATATATAAAATAAAATAAATAATATATGTAACAAAATAATACAAATAGACGCTGATTTAATATCAATATAAAATATACTAGGAAAACGCCTTATATGCGTTGTGAGATGAGCTTAGAAGTATGGAAATGTAGAATTAAGAACATTTGGTCAGCTCAATATACATATACAGGCCACGGATCACTTCAAAGGTTTAAAAACCGCGGCTGTCTGTTGGTACATGGACCTTGGTTTCCCAACAGTGGTACCAGTGCCTTCTTGATATCCATCACAGATTTTAATCGTTTTAATTTATTGGTGACACTTGTTGCTCACATTTAATAGTTCCTTAATTGCTTTCTTGCTTGCTTTTATTGATGTGTAAAAAAAGTACATTAAAAATGCGTTTTCTTCGTTATTTCACATTCGATTGTTCCATAAACCGCTTTAAATATGTATGATAGTTTTTTTTACATTCAGTATAAATTTGAGAGCTTTTGGAAAATTTTCGTGTTGTAAGTATTTCTCCCCCGGCTTATTCCTTATTCTTATGGGGATTTTCTATACTTTCCAATTTTTTTCCGGAGAAACCGTTTGACCGATTTTTCTGAAAAACAATCCCAACCTATTCTGGTGTGATACCAAGTTGAAAAAAAAGTTTCGAGTTGATTGAAACTTTTTCCTGACCTGTATGCCACGTACAAAATTACGAACAAGCAAAAAAAAAAAAAAAAAAAAAAAGACCAAACTTTTCGGTATATGGAATGAAAATCTTCGCTACGCTCATCTAATGAATGTATAAAAAGATTGTGCAATATATGAAATATAATGGAATAAATAATATGTACCGGTATACATAGACTTAATAATACGAACAGACACTAATTTGAGTGATATACATATAAAGATATAAACACATTAAATTGAACAGTATAGAAAATATAATAAAATAAATAATGTGTAACATAATAAACAGCTAATTTGAGTGATACATAATATAAACCAATAATCGGTTGCACTGTTGCAGGATTTACTTGAGTGCACATTGCGATGTGCATCTCCTAATATTTGCCTATTTGTCAATACAGTAGTTAAGTTGTTGATATAAAAATTGCTTTAGCTGATTTTTAAATAGCTCAAAACACTTTTATTCGACTTAGGTCCGATATTCAAGTCTGGGTAGCCTTTCTCTGACAGTTGGTGAAAACAAATAGCATTGGTAACCATGGTGATAAACAACATCCAACTGCCAGTTGCCAGTTGGAGCTACTCCCACGTTGGTATTGTAGCCTACCATAGAGACCTTGAGAAGTGAATACATGGACGTATCCTATAAGTCCATGGTAATAGCGTGCCTTAATTGATTCTGGCAAGTAGCAACTGATTATCCAGTTTTGTCCCTTTTAACCTACAATCTTGTTCGTACATGGTAGTTCTATGTGATGAAGAAATAATAATGTTGTGTTTACACCTGGTATCATAATTAGGGACTCTGGAATTCAATTCGATGAGCGATAGCGACTAGACATCCATCCTACTCTTATGGAGCTTTTTCTGTGTGTGAGTTTGAGTTTTTTTTTTGTAAGCACTGCAACAGGTCGCAGGGTTTGACTGATCGACATGAAACGTTTCCTGTAGACCAAGATTGATCCAACTTAGAAGTGTATAGTTTTGGGGTCAAATTGGTTGAACCATTTTTGAGAAATATCATCTCAAAGTGTCGAAAAACCTCAAAATTTGAAAAATAAAATAAAAAAATTCAATTTTTTCTCAAATGTTAACACAACAATGATACACATTGTTACAAACTTGTATGCATTTCGGATGAGCCGTTTTGAAGAAAATAATTTTCATAATGTTTTTCATACATCAAATAGACGGAAATAATGACACAAAAATGTTGTAGATAGATTCACGGCTCCGGGCTCCCTAGATTCAATAGTAACCAAATGAAGTATATTTGATATGGATCAAGGTGTGTAGAGTTTTTTGTTTTACTTTGTATAGATATCTCGCTCATCTTACAACGCATATTCATTATTCAGCGTTTGCCTAGTTAGATGAGCGTCAACGAAGATTTCCATCCCACTCTTATGATGCTTTGTCTGTTTTTTTTTCTCTGTTTTTTTGTAACCACTGCACAGGTCGCACGGTTTGACTGATCGACACGAAACTCTATATATGCAAACTTATCCAACTTGGAACTGTATAGTTTTTGGGTCAAATCGGTTGGACCTTATTAGAGAAACACCATCTCAAAGTTTCTAAAAACCCCCATAAGGTTTACTGAGCAAGAAAATGTGTAAACTAAAATCTCTCTGCAATAATTCAAATTTACGCTGACACAATAATGATACACACTATCAAGAATTGGTAAGCAATTCGGACCAGCCGTTCTCAAGAAAAGAATTTTATAAATGTTTTTTATTCATCAAATAGATAGAAATAATTGCAGAAAAATGTGGAAGAGATGGATTCACGGCTCCCTAGATTCGATTGTTACCGAATGAAGTATATTTTATCTGAATCAAGGTGTATAGAGTGTGTGATTATACTCTATTTGGATATCTCGCTCATCTTACACTATCAATGTGTTTACTTACATACATAACTATTTCCCGATTAAATAGGCTCCTAAAGAAAATCGTTAGACAATTTTTTCTTTCAATGCTGCTTAACGACCCCACCTACAGCTAGGTTGTTTGAGGGTACGAATGAGCGGGTGATGATGGATCGATGAAGTGATGATAGGCGAAAGGACATTTACAAAAAACATGCCCTATGCGGGACTCAAACCTACGCCCAGCGCAACTTCAGTTTCCAATACACTGCGCGTTAGTTGACCGAGCCACGGGGGCAACTTGAACAAAATCCGCAGTAATTTTTTTAAACTCGAAAAATCCTGACTCCTGGACTCAGCACAATATATAAACCTGAAATCCAAATCTCATTGTAGACTCGAAGTAGCCATGATTAACATCTTTCAGTAACACAACATTCAATTGGCATCTGATTTTCCGTATAGCATAGCAAGCCCTAATTAATTTGGTTTCTAACTGCTGTTGCTGTTTCCTCCGTTGATATTTTTGTCAATAATGCCTAAAAATAATGTACTTGGCACTACCAATATTTCGTCCGTTCCACTGAAAATTGGTTGCGTCGCATCTTCTCAGCACTTTCTGCGAATGTTATCAAAAGAAATCGTATATGTTTTAGTATGATTTAATACCATTATACTCATTCAAAATATGTATCTGCTGTACTGTCAGTGGTATATACTATATACCATACAGCGCAAGTTTCGTTTCTGTCATTCGCTATGACTATAATTGTGACATTATCTGCAAATTTAGTTATTTTAGCATTAATTGCATGTTGCAACATGCATCTTTCAAGTGTTGCCTTCTTCTTATCTTCCCCTACTAATTATATGAAGGATAGAATATTATCACATAGGCCTACATTTTACTTCAGATTTTTTTTTTTTCTGTAATGAAACTAATTCCAATACCATGGCACGAGGCATCTATGATCAATGAAGCATATTAATGTTTGGATGAATGTTATGTTATGTAATGTTGCATGTAATATTGGAAGATGTTTGGCTACCAATAGTTATTCAGAAATACACTGTGGAAGTTTCTCTTTTATATATACGCGGGACTACGCCCCATTCAAAGTCATTAGCGTAATTTTTTGAAGTTGCCTACAGTAAATGGTTAATGAAACTACGGAACAGAATAATTTTTTTGACAAAATTTTTGAATAGGGTGGGAAGTCCCCTGCAGGAACCCACTCACCCCTTCAGGTACCAGAGCCATGGTCCATATTAATATAGGTCGACACGCCACTGTATGCAATAGAAACGAGAAAGGTACAAACCTGGTTTCTAATCTACTTACTACCATCCACTAGAAAAAGAAATGCCAAAAAGAAAATTGAATAATGATAAGAAGACACACGAGACGTAGAAACTTCAAAACTAGGGGAAACATCTTGAAAATGAATTTCAGACATGTCGTAACAATAATAATCAATTTATTATTTTAAATAATCAAAATGAACATTTTTATAGATAGAATACATATATCTAAAAACACAATTACACATTTCATAATTTATTACATTTTGCATTATTTTGTATACTCGGAGAATTTAGGCAGAAGGTGAGATAATAAATTGAATAATTTATTATTCACCCTTGTTCCAACATCATTTACTTTCTAAAGGCAGAATTACTGAAAGACTGTTCTTCAATATTTCTATGTATTAGAAGGTGTTTTGCTCTTAATCATTGATACAGTGTTAAAACGCGTCTTTTATATTCTGCAGTTGTCGAATAGCTAAATCGACAGGCAACTCAAAGTTGATCTCGGTCAATTTATCTAAAGTCTGCAAGCTGTCTTCAAAACCTGAAAATTGAAATTAAATTGAGCAATAGCAATTCCAACAAGACTTGAAAGACACAAAAGGTTGAAGGAGCATTTTGGGACAAGTAATAGTAGTGTTGAAGGAAGATGTAGAAACCTCATACATACCTGTTTTGGAAACGTAGCTCCACGATTGGTAATACAACTCAAGAAGTGTCTGGCAGCGGAAGATCAATCTCAGCCACGAAACCAACTTATTGCAGCTGAAATATATACAGTAATATGGTGTTAATTTCCCTAGTTAAATGTGATGAACTGAGAAGGAATACACATTTTGGCGTAGAATAGGTATTTTCCTAAAGAAGCGACATTTTCCTAAGTGTTCAGGAGGTGAAAAAACGCCTTGTAACTTCAGTTTTGTAGCAATTTTCATAGATTTTTCTGCACTTAGGCCTGAACATAAAATTTTTCAACATTTTATGAATTGTACACATATCAAGTCATTATTTCTTAATTATTCTTTCTTGAACCAAAACAATAGCTTACTTTAAAGCTGCACAAATGAAGGCTTTAAAATGAGAATCATAGCTCCGTTTATACTGCAGATGAGTGGTAATGATATTTCCAATAATGCTCAATAAGTTCTGGAACAGAAATAGTCAAAATCAGTTATCACACATACCTGCTACTAGGGTTATGCCAAGCAACTTATAATATATTGATGAGTAGCTACGCTAATCTCGATCAGGCACAATTCTGTCCGGAACTTCCGTGAGTCCAAGCATTTCTGATTTCCAAGCCTATGTGACGTCAGCCAGCACCGGTAGCCGGCAAAAAGACTGCAGACAATAATCTTGCGGCATTAATAACGGCTGTGGTAAAACTATCGCGCATGGTCGCGAGGACAAAAATATCGCAAGCTAAATGAGCGTGGGTAAAAAGACCGTGGACAAAAAATCGCGGTGACCGAATGATCGCTGGCAATGATCTCACGGCGACCACATGATCGCGGACAAAAAGATCACGGCGACCATATGATCACGGACAAAAAGATCACGGCAACCGAATGATAGCGGCGACCATCATACGGTCGCCGCATATATGGTTGACACGATCTTTTTGACCACGATCATATTGTCTGTGATCATATGGTCGCCGCAATCTTTTTGTCCACGACTATATGGTCGCTGCGATCTTTTTATCCGCGATCATAGTGCCGCAATCATGGAGCCCCGATCATATGGCGCCACGAGATTATTGCCCACGATCATGGTGCCGCGATCATGGTGCCGCGATCATATGGTCCCCGCGATCATTTTGTCCGCAATCATTTGGTCTCTGCGATATTATGTACCCAGATGTGCGCCCGAATGTTATGTCTCTCGCGGTATTATTGCCGGGACCTTATTACCACGATCTTTTGGTCGTCGACATTAAATTGAGTCGGTCATATTACCGTGAGCCGCTGGCACCACAGATAAAGGAAGACTATACAGATGCCCAACCTAATACTAAAACAGTCTGCACTTTGAGCTCCAAACCGACTTGAGCCGCAGTGACTGAGCTGAAGAAACGTAGGTCATCAAACGCACAGAGCGCTGCTTTTCATTATTTCTAAAACCTCCCCAGAAAAAAAAAGAAATTTATCTGTGGCAAGGCTAGCCAAACATGCTTGACTAAGACAAATACATGTACCATGTTAGAAGGTTTTATTGTTATAGATAGATGTCAGTACAAGTGCCATGTAAATATGACGTAATGCTGTCTAGATATAAAAATGCAACGTATTGGAAAGTGTAAAAAGTAAGAACACACATATGCGTCCCGGCCTGTCAGCACCAACGCGCATGGGCGCGTCCACGACCTTCAAGTGGTTAACAATACCATTTTTTGCTGTAGTACAGTCCAATGGCCTTTGACCCTCCCCCCACTCCTCTGCTGCTAACTGTTCTTCATATTATAAAGTTTTATCCACAAATATTATTAATCTCCACCAGATTAATGATCCGTTTCTCTTTTTCGCTTAATAATTTGTCGATCCACTTTAAAGCCTCCTTCATTTGCTCCAAAGTAGTTTCAACACCGACGTTATGACAGGTCAGCCTATTCATAAACCCATTTTCATTATTTGCACTTTTTGCACTATCGAGTAACTCACATTTATTGCCTGTCCTGTTGAGACCGAGTTCTCCAGCTCACTTCAGAAGTCACTTACACTTAATTTGCTCAATTTGTATTACCGGTACATTTTTACAACATCCTGCTCAAGTGAAATGTCAATTTCCCCCCCCCCCCCCCTCTTGACCTCCGCCATCGCCAGAAATTGGGTATATGTATTTTAAAGTACTGTACTTGAAACTTGATTGACTTGAGACTAATGATACCTACTTTCAATTTGAATTTTAAAGCTAATAATTTTAAATTTCAAATATATATAGATGTTTGCTATTGTAGGACCCGTTGTTGAAATTGACACATCTTTTAATTTATTACAACTCAAATGGACCATGCTTTTTTATCTGTACAACTATACATATAATGGCTATATTTAATTACCAGTGTGTAGGTCAATTATCAGTCTGTGCTTCAATTGAATAGATGTACAGTACCTGTTTACTAGAAATAGCAGTTCCGCCCACCATGTCTAGATTGAAGCTCTGCGACAGTTTGCGAGCAGGCGTGGAATTATATCTGTCTCCATTCTTCATCTCGTAATATTTTAAAATCAGTTCCCAAGCATGCATCTTCTTCTCCTCCGTTTGATTCATATGCGGGAAACAACCAATGAAAGGTACCAAGCTGGTATGCTGGCCCACCTAACAAATAACAATGAAACATTGCAACTGTAAGTGATGGATATATTGACAACCGCAAGCAAAAAGCACTTTTATCGGACTAGGACTATTGTTTCCTTAAAACAGCTAGGATATTTGGGGGTATGAATTAGCAGATCATAATGAAACTACAAAGTGAGAAGTGAAAGGATGTTTGCAGAAACCCATGCCTTATGCGGGACTTGAACCCACGCCCAAGGATGACTTCAGTTTCCAAGCGGTGCCTTAGTTGACTAAACTACGGAGGATGGCACACTTTTATCGGTCCCTAGGCTGGAAAAAACCACAAATATTATGGCAAAATGTATTTACCTATTCAATCATAATAAAATCAAAATTGTGATGATTATTTACATATTCAAATATGTCTGAATCAGACAATACTTTGAGACAACTTGCAGCTAATGACCTGACCTAGGATGAGAACTAGCACACCATCGTCACTAAATACGAAGGTGAAGAAGAGAGGACATTTGGAAAAATAAATCACGGGACTGCCAGGTGTGAATGCTAAAACATAGGTCCAATTCGATAGACAATACTGACTGTAGAATGTGGAGATAAAAATAAAGAGAAAAGATAGGAGCTATGTTTATATGTTATGTTTGCTAGTGGTTCAGTTAGTTACCACAGGATCAGTTACCACCACAAACTACAATCATCATGAATTACGGTACTCGGAATATGGAAAATGGCACATATAATCGCACATACGAGAGGCTGCAGTAAGCTCAACCTCGTATAATTGTCCTTACATTTTTCCACCTCTCCACTCAGTCATGATCCGCTTGTAAACCTAAAACACACTGCCGTAGCCGTAGATACCGCCTTGAACGTAAACTTTCTCGCGAGGTTTTTGGGGGAATGGATACATCCGATCGTAAGGACTAATGAATAAGGAGGACAGTCTTCGAATATTCTATATATCGGTACTTCCAATAACTCTTTACCTACTTCGAGCTAACAAGTAACAAGAATAATTCTTTCAATTTGTTTCTATTGCCAAATGTCAACACATTTTCATCAGACCTCATGACACCTTCCTCTCCCTTTCCCGCATGTGGTACAGATGTGGTTGAACTTGTACGAACATATATCCCATATCTTGCTACCAATTCTAATAGATAACTGGTGGTCTTTTGTCTGTAAATATGTAAACTCGTCAAATGGCTTTTATTTATGGACTAGCTGATTTACAGTCAAGGAAGGGATGCATTTTTTCTTCGAGGCCAAAAACGTAAGCTTTGACCTTGACAAAACATCTAGAATTGAAAGGAGCGACGTATATGCACAAAAAACCGTTGGATCTTTCCCCAAAATACATGGGGAATATCTAGGTAATTTCGACTCATGATTTTGTTACACGAAGGCATCACTTTTACAAAATTACTATACTCATTTCATTTCAATTTGTATTTCCTATGTCATAGCTGAACTTGTTAAATACTTAGTATAGTGTAAACGTACGGGCATCAGACCATGTTGCATCAAGTTTCGAATACTGATCGATAAACGTTTGCGCACTGCAGTAGTCAGTTTAACGTTACACAAGACGACGGGTGTGTCCTCGGAATCGGAAACGTAGTCGCTGTCGACTGCGGTATATACGGGCTGTGCGGCGAAATCCAGAACATAGTCCACAGCCAATTCTAATTCAGCACGTAAATCCCTGTACAGAACAAAAAAGATTCAAGTTGAAATGATACTCCACATTTATTCTTCAATACTACGAAATCCTTCTAACAAGGACAATCAATCAGACAGAGCTACTTACGACATGATGTGGAAGCCATTAATCAACTTACACATTAGGTGTCAAATGTTTGGCATCAGCTATCCAAAAAAATAGCTGTTTGAAAAATAATCATTCAAAGCTTTGCACTTTGTATCCAGACCATACTGAGCGTTTAAAGGTCCCAGCCAAAGCAATACGCATAACACTGCATATGTACTCAAATATGTAGCAAATATATACAGTGAAACCTCTATCCATCATTTTTCATGGGACCAGGAAAATAAAACCATCCATGCAGGAAAACAATATATCCAGGAAAATGTAACGTTGCTTATGTGGGAGTAGGGCTGGACAAAATAACTGATAGAAGCGGGAAAATGATGGATGCATAGAGGTTTCATTGTAATTGTGTTTCCAGTGTGTATATCTTCAGTTACTTATCAATGTGAATCTTTAGTTTCAACTCTAAATTATTCAGTTTTCTATCTGAATATAACCTAATCAACCCATGATGATTATTGTTTTCTTAACGACCCCACCAACAGCTAGGTTATACGGGGGTACGAATGAGCAGGTGATAATGAAACGATGAAGTGATGATAAGTGAAAGGACGGTTACAAAAACCCATGCCTTATGCGGGATTCGAACCCACGCCCAACGGTTCACTTCAGTCTGAAGTGTGCCTTAACTGACTGAGCTAACGAGGGCGGCCTTAATCAACCCACCCTGACATAACTGTATTTCTGACGTTGGCAATAGAACGGAAAGAAGGGGAGGTGTCAACAGTTGGCTAGAAACTTTACTTAATAGAGGGAGGGGCAAGGCAGCAATGGTCTGTAAAAAAGTGAATGTCCTTGTTTAATGGAGTCAACAACCCCAATCAAAGTTCGATTATATGGAGGTACGAATGAACAGGCAATAATGAAACGATGACGCGATGAAGGCGAAAGGACGTTTACAATATCCCATGTCTTTTGAAGACATTATTTTCTAACGCAGTGCGTTCCTCAACTGAATCAACTGACTGGACACCACAACTGAGAGATGATGTTGATGAGACATGAACATTGGAACATGTTGATGTTGAACATGTCATGTTGATGAGATGGAACATTGCAACAGTCTCCTGTTTCATGAAACAGGAGAATGCTGCAATGTTCCAAATGAATTCAGAACAGTTCACCGATCCACATATTGAATTAATTTGCAATTCCGTGTAATGAAAGCATTTCTGTACAAAAATATTTACATACATGAACACCCAAGTTTTCAGAAGATATCCATAACATCCAAGTATGAAGTTTCATTCAATAATTAGTTTGCAAATCAACTTGGATAAAAATCCTATTCAGGCTCTGAATTTGAAGGGAGCTTAATTGTGTAGATTCTAAATATGATTTTCCTCCATATCATCTGACTATAAAATAGCAGTATTTCCTGACACTGATCGTCCAACAGCAGTACGTATACAAATTCGAAAGTAGATATAACAGCCTAGTTTCTTTGGACAAATGACTTTCCTTGGACACTGCGATGTGTATGAAAAAAATTATTCACACAAAAAGAGCAAATTAAGAAATCCTTGGCAAGGCAATAGATTATTATTATTATTATTACTTATAAGCATGCCTTCTTAATCAGCAGTAACAGTCAAAAGTATCACTGATGTATCACTGAACCAACTAATGTTGTTACAGTATCTCATTTTCTTACCCCCAATGATTGGCTTTCATAGTTTTCTTCAGACTGTTCCTCGCAAAGTGTTCGCTCGCACCGCATCCAAACTGTGCTGTGGCAAACATTTGTAAAAGAGTACTGGCTTTCTTCATAATATTAATTGTCTCACTCCGAATCTAAAAATAAAAAACGATTCAACATTTTGTGTGGAAAAATAATACTCCTTTTCAGGATTATAACAAAAAGGGTTATTGCTATTCCAGAATCAAGGACTTTTGAACAGGAATTTCTACTGAATATTCAAGTGTAATGTTGAACCTACTCAAAGTCACAGTCCGAGTATACCACTATGTCTATTATTTTGTTTCTTTTATAAAAAGTTTCAAACGAAACACTATCGAACACTTTCTCAACATTTTTAAAACATTCTTCGACATTTTTTAATGTTGAGGATATTTTTACCCTCCATTGGCCACGTGAAATTCAACAGTCTGACTCGGGATGTAATTTTTTAGAGTGTCCATACCCTCAAGTGGAAAACTCTAGTAGCCAATAACAGAACATCAACCATCAGAAAAATGTTCACAGGTGGATAAAAATCTAGAATATTTTTGGGGTCTCTGGAACTCTATTTATTGCAATGCAGCTGGAGAAAAGATGTTCACTAGTATAACACATATAGAAACTGAGGAGGTTAAATGCCTCTCATCACTGACTAATCTGAACAGTCAAGCAGTCCAGAGATTGAATATTCAGAGTGGCACACTATTCCATGGGCTACCTAGATGCAGCGTGTATCAGTATCTCTTGAGAACAGCGATTGATTTTTTACAAAAATCTCATTAAAGTTGAAATGGAAATACCACAAGAGAAAACTTTATATTAAAAATGTGTAAAGATAAAAATTCTACTGCCCTTACAGACGTCACAAGGACACAGAATAATATACAAATACGGTCATTAGAATGAGACAACACGACATTTGAAAAGGTATTGAAGAACAGATTGCATAACTCCAAAAAAAATGTAGAATAAATTAGGGAAATATTGAAAGTAAAATGAACAGTAAAAGCAAAAGCTATGGCCTATTTGATCATAAGAAATGAAAATAATCGTGAATCAAATGAACAAATGCAAAAGTGAATCAAGGAAAAGGTAGTTGAATGGATTTGGAAAGTATGAAGCCACTTTAGATAATAATTAGTAATTAGTAAAATTGCTGTATCCTGTTCCCATATCAACTGAATCGAATTGTGCAAAGCATTACTACAAATAAACATATACCGTAATTACATTTACAATAAAAAGCAATTATGCCAGAAATAGGCCTACCATTATTTATTTATGTGGACTGAGTTACCAATGAGTTTGTATAAATATATTGATGTGACTTTTAGAGTATGATTATTAAAATATTACCAATAGATAATTCTAAGCCATCTCCGAGGTAGGTTGGTATAACTATTATAAGAAAATATATATATATATATATAAATATATTTATTTATTTATTCATTATATTATAATAAATACTTGAATTTATACATTAAATAGTTAATACATACCATACTTCAGTACTTCAATTGTTTGGACAACCACAGGTTCAACATGCATGATTGCATGTTATATGGAATTATATCTTTGAATTATAATATCACAATTAAAAATGTATGGTAATTGGTAATACGCTTCGGTCTACTGCATAAATCTTGATGCAATATATAATTTCTGTAAAGCCACCCTACTGCAAATATCAAACCCTTATATTTGCAGGAAATAATGTAATATAAAATTAATATTGTAAAATGATATATTTCATCATTTCAAGACATCAAAATCTTTTGTTTCATTTATTAGTGGGTATCAACAATGCAGCCTACTCTTAATGAGAAGTTGAATGATTTGGCATCAGTGAATGTCAATGGAGATGATGAAAAGAAAAGATGGAAAGTTATTTTATTAGAAAGTGTTTCAACAGTTGGAAAGGAAATTACAGTGATTCTCGCTAACCATCCCAATACAGTGGAACTTCAATTGTTCATGGGTCCATCGTTTTCCTGCTCCTATCATTCATTTTGTCCCACCCTACTGCCAATTGACCACTGTTGAATTTTGTCTCCATGAATTGTTTTCCTGGCATGGAGGATCATCACCTGGTCCCTTGAAAACCAATGTCTAGAGATTTCAATTTATTCATCACTTACACTACCAGTACTGAGTTGAGTCCCAGTACAACTCAGTTGGAATTTTAAGAATTATTTATTTATTTATATTGGGTTTAACGATGCACTGTACTGATGACTACGATCTACTGGCGTCGGTGAACGATATATGAGATGATGAGAGGAAATGTTATTTTATTAGATGTACCGGTATTTGTGTATTATTGGATAGTGGGAAGGAGTCGATCGAGGCATGTTGAACCATCCCAGCATTGACCTCAACAACAGAGGAAAACCACGAAAAAAACCCAGTCAAGATGATCGACCTTGGTGGGAATCGAACCCCGGTCTCCTGAATGACCGTTCAGTGTATTATCCACTTGACCACTCGTCTCAGTTTGAGAATTGAACAAAAGTACCCTGAATAACAGTTCAGCACAACAGGGACCAACTCATCAGTCTCAATGACTCCAGAATGTGGCAGTGGAAGCTTGAAGGCCAACAATTGCAAAACTAGAAATTATAAGTATGTACATTTCATACAGGCATAGCACAAAAAATTCACAATGCGATTGCAAAAATATACGAATATTTGAAACATAATCCAGAATATAAATACAAATGAATTAAAAGAAAAAAGATTGAGTAGGTCTATATTTTATCGATAGTGTTAACTGAAGACTAGGGCAAGTTACACATACCTCTCTTATATTTCTGCTGTCCATCGTGCCACGGTAAGCCGTCGGACTCTTGTCGTGGTGAGGGCAGCTACAGGTACAGTGATTGGAAGTGACAGCTGGCGCATCTCCTTCGTAACACAATCATCGACATCAGACAAACGTAGAATACATGGGAAAGATACTTCGAAAATAAGTTGCCTTAAGACCTCAAAAAGTTACATAAAAGTATTGAATTTTTCATGATGATAAAATTGATTCATAAATGCTTATTTAAAATCATAAAACAATTGGCAAACATAGTCCTAATAACAAAAATTTAAGTTAATAAATATCTCAAAACGGTATACTGTACGTCTGAACAATTACGTGAAGATGAAAGGAAAAATAAAGTAAGAGCCAAACATGCTACATTGATACCAACTGTCGAACATTCATCTTGAAAGCAGGCATATAACTTTTGAATCAATAAATGAACTAATGATTGAATAATACGGGAATCAAGTGTTGATCAATTATTGGCCAATGCATGTATAGTATGTAGTGATCTAATGTCTGACGATGGATAAGCGATAAATTAATCGATAATCGGCAGCATCTCATCAAAAGTAGCCACGAATACACAGTACAGTGCAGTAATATCATCAATTCCATTCACTACATACACAAAAACAGTATGGTACAAAAATAACAAGAATAATCTTCAATTCATAATTATCTTTTCAAAACCCCTGCAAACGCTCGCTATTTGTTCAAATCGTGGGCAGAGTGGCCTATTCAACTCAACTCAATTAGCTCACTGTATTAATTTGAAAAAATTAAGCCAGTTGGTTAGCAGGTATGCAACCCACCTCGCTCCAATAGTGACATCATGATAACCAATGGCGGAAGCTTGTCTTGTCTCGGAGTCAATATTACGCGCCCGGACACTTTGTATCACTTGCTGTTGGCCTAGCTATTGGGTTTAGACAAAAGAAAAGTTTACTGTTGTACTGCGTGATCTTTGATCTAAAGAAACATAGTACAAAACAAACAGAAATGCCATTTTCAATTAAATTTTCATTGACCTCAAAATAATCTCAATTTTAGTTGAAATGTCTTGTTATCACATTCATATCTCTCGAGAGTTTGAGTCACCACAATAAATTGAAAATAACTGGAATTGGGCTTGGTATGCGTAGATAGATAGGCCTACATAAACTCAAAGAATGCACGAGATAGCTTAATTTTCAAGTGGGATAATGATTTTTGTACAGAGCAATGTTTGCCGTCTACTTGACCGCGGGGAGGCTGCACGTAGTGCAGAGTATGACATTGCTGTCTCCAAGTCTCAAACTAGATGGAAAACATTGCTCGATATTATCATTATCTCAGTTAAAAACGAAACAAACTCTTGCATTCTTCAAGTATACGTACCTATCTACACAGATAAAGCCCAATTTCAATCATTTTCAATTCATTGTGGTGACTCTCAAACTAGATCGAGATGGATGTGAAAATAAGACAATTAAACTAGAAATTGTATTATTTAGAGATCAATAAAACTTGAATTCCCCCATATAACCCGGCTGTTGGTGGGGTACAGCATTAAAAAACTCTAATTGAACTATGTTTCTTTAGAGCAAAAGATCACACAATAAAATAGTTGATTTCTCTTTTGCCTAAACCCAATACCTAGGCCTACAGCAAGTGACATAAAGTGTCCAGGCACGTAATATTCACTCCAAGACAAGAGCACCCACCGTTGGTCAGTGTGACGTCACTAATGGAGTAAGGCAGGTTGCATATCTGCTAACTGACAAGCTTGATTAATTATTTATTTTAATTAATGGAGTCCACCAAGTTGGTTGACAATGTTGATTCAAGTTTCCGAATGGGTCACTTTACCCATGATTTGAATTAATTAAATGAGGATTTGTAGGGTTGTCAGGTTCCTGGTTAATTATCATTTTTCCTTAGTGACAGTAGGCCTACCTTGAAGAAATTCTATGAACCTTTCCAAATCTACGATTTGTGTTTTGAGCTGAGTTACGAGATGTTCTTTCATTTTCAGTGGATTTACAAGCTGAAATCAGTAAGGGTATTCTAACATTAAATTATGTGACTGATGTCAATCTCATGTACCAATGGTAAAAGTGTTGTTAACCATATCTCAGTTATAACTCAGAACATACGGTAAATACAATTAGGTTGCTAGCATAATACATAATTAGATTACTTATATTAGGCTTATTACAATTAATGAGGACCGATCATATCATGTGCGATGGATTGTTTGAACACATCTTCCAAAACTTGTACAGTTGCATAAAAGCATCTGTCAATGGCTCATAAATCACCAACACATACTGAACATTTACAATTTTAAATAGAGATCCCTGTAAACTGTTCCCTTAGCCATCCTCTAACAATCGACTCGGAAAGTCTCGCCCGTTCCGTTTTATTAACCAGAAATCAATTGCTTAATGAAGATGCTGTGAGAAAAGTCAACCTCCACACCCAAGAGAAACACTACGGAAAGATTTTTATACGTCACAATATATACAATAGGGTAACTTGCCTGACTAACTGCAAAATCCACTTGACTGCGTATATCATCGACAGTGAGAGTGTCCATGTTTTCCATATCAATATTCAATTTGCTTTTCAGTTGATCTAGGGCAAATAAAACATCATTTTAATATGGGATTAATTGCAGGCAACAATGTGTGTATAGAAACATCTACCCGGATTAAGAAAATCATGCAGCACTTATAAGAACGATCTTTTCATGCACGATAGTATATATTTTGGTGAATGGGGAAAAAAGGAAATAGTCCCTCAGTAAAGCTGCCCAACAACAGCTGGGTTATATT
The DNA here is from genome assembly GCA_907164805.1 of Brachyptera putata. Classification (NCBI taxonomy): domain Eukaryota; kingdom Metazoa; phylum Arthropoda; class Insecta; order Plecoptera; family Taeniopterygidae; genus Brachyptera; species Brachyptera putata. The sequence continues at coordinate 20,869,462 of OU015463.1, read as the reverse complement.
GGGGGGGGGGGGGGGTCTCTCAGTATTCAAATACAATATCGTAACTCCACCCTGAATCGTCCTTCCACTCGGGTATCGCCTCCTAGTAGTCACCCTGTAAAATAACGTTTTCGGTGTAAATCTCTTACACCGTAAACGTTATTTCAAGTGTAAGTTTAGGTGTAAGAAACTTTTGGTGCACAAGAATTTCGATGTACGATTTTTTCGATTTTTTACGGTGTCCAGCCCAGAGGTTTGAGCGACTAGTGTATCCTTTTTCATAATGATCATCATTATTATGATCTTTATTTAATTCAGTTTCACATTAATGCGATGCTTAAAACACCTATTCAACATTGATAATTATATTTGTCTGCATTAGATCTTGTTTTCAACACGATTAGCAATCAAGCCAATTATGCACGAGAATAAACAATAGGGCTCACAGGTAATTACCAATGACAATTTTCTGTCGCTCCATAATCACACTTTGCGGTAATCCTGCCTCGCCAGTTTCATACGCGTATTTTTCGAGGTCTTCCAATTGTGTCTTCAGCTGAGAGATTAGTTCTCGTTGTTTGGCCCGTTGTGCCAACATCTTGCCTTCGAGATCTTCAGTATCCTACAATCAGGAGTTCCGGAACTTTTGTTAGTACGATTACACCGTGTAGTGAATTTGGCATACAGGCACCTGGTTGTATGAACCAGTTTATAAACAGGGTTGTATGGGCTCATCAGAAAAAAATGAAATTACGACCAGGAATCAGAAAGGCGCCAGGCAAATCAACAAAATGTAGCCGATAAGCTGCATAAGCATACTAAGATGTTTGCTGCTCTGTGGCTTGCATGTGACTGAGTCGCTTGACCTTGACGAGTGCGAGCAAGCTGTTGGAACACGAAACAATCATTTGCCGATCTTGAAACGTCCGAGCGTCGATAAGAGCAGGTCACATGGTGGTCAAGCATCATACCCAAGAACACAGCCAAGAATACGATGATATAAAATTATTGAGACCAACAGTTTCTCACAATTAGTTTGGACCCATAGCATCGCTTTTTCTTGTGCGCGATACAAAATTCACTGAATCCTAATAGAGAAGAGTGATGATTTTGTGGACAAAAGCAAGTATAACACCCAGTCTCTATAATTTAGAGAGTACATATTTGTGATGGACGATATGATGAGACGAATGATAGATGATGATACAGAGTACGAGAAACAAGTGATATGAGAATAGCGAGGTGGGTACAGGTTGGAGGTAGCACACAGACAGAGCACAAAAAAAAAATAGACTGGACATATATGCTGGGAGATAGGTTCCAGGTGAAAATCATAAACTCAGAGGAAATAAACTACAGATGTAATTCTGTGGTAGACCTAGGCCTGGCAGGTGCTGTGAGCCGACAGTTAACTCTGGTGGCAAGCCCGAGCAAGCCAGCACAGGAAACAGTTTGCATTTTATTTCTTTGAGTGGTAGAGGTGTTTTGAATAAATTTTACACTTGCCCGATGAGATCCAATAAGATCGAAACGTGTCGTAAGTTTTAGTTCATAATTAATGTTTCTGTGATTTTTGGATGGTGGTTATTTCCTTCAGAGTCCGTAGAAAAGTTAGTGGGATACTTGAATTTGTTGATTCTTGTGTAACCTACCTCCTAGCACTAAAGTACAGTCCATTTAGTGTTTTTTGTGCTCTGTCTACATGTTTCCTGCAACCTGTACCTACCTCATTATTCTCATATCACTTGTTTCTCTTGCTCTGTATCACCATGCATCATATCTTCCCTTCACAAACATATATTATGTAAATCAAGCCCCACTTTCAAATAGTCTCTATATTTTGATCTGGTTGCTGAAAATACAGGTGCCTGGAAACCGGTTGTCCAATATCATCCCAAGTTCAATAGAATAATATCAATACAGGAAACAAATTATTAAATATAAGACCATGCTCAGAATACACGAAAATTCATTTTCATTACCAGTACGAGAGGAAAGACCAGAGTACAGTACAAAAGAAGTACATGGATCATATTAAAGCAGGTGACTGAACAACACTATGATACACTAGGCCTGTGTGGTTGACCTCTAACAGACAGACAAATAATGTACTATGAATTAAAATGTATAAACAAAAAATATAGAATGCGTACAAATCCTCACCAATAAAGAATGAGCTCGGCTCTCTCCATTGCCTTCTCGTATCTCAGGTATTCCACTGAATGCAAAAGCCTCCAAATCTTTCAGCAAGTCTTCTTTCTCTTCTGGGGGAGCGTCAACAATTTGGCGGAGACGAAATTGAACCTAAATAAGTAATTGGTTATTGGTTAATCAACAAACTGAAGACAAGAGATGTTTTGCTCGTTAGGTCCAACATAGGCCTATATAGAACAACTCTATGTCAAACTATCTAGTTCTCCACTCTGACATAATTCAGTGTCAGAGGTGAAAATAGTATGTAAAAGTCAGAAAGAAATGACAGTGGAACCTCTGTGGTACATTTTTCAGTGGACCAGACTAAAAAACCTTTCTTAGGTTTAAAAAAATCACTCAAACACCAATTCAATATGATGAAGCATATATTTGATATTTCATAATTTGTTCATCAATTTTTTAATTTGTGTTGGGTTCAACACTGTAACGATAACAAAGATTAATTGGCGTTGGGAACAAAAGGAGTTGTGGCCTACATATTAGGAACCACCAGGTGGCATTAACCTAAGCTACAGAGGGAAACCACGAAAAACCTATGTAAAGATGGACGGTGGCAGGGTCCGATATGCCTCTCACCTCCCAGACACACGGAGCGAGAGCGTCAGCAACTGAGCTACTTGTGTTGGTAGGATGCATATAGATTAGATCAAAAAAAAAACTTACTAAGGTAATAGGTCTAAATGTACTAAAGAGGTTCTACTATACAAAATACTGATTTTGTGATTTTGGTCTGATTTTATTACAGTATGGAAAAAGTAGACGGTCAAATAAACACGAACTTTCAAGTATTGTACAAGTAGGCCACAGTAAAGTTTAAACTAAATACCAGTAATACAATCATATGCACTCACCTGATTATTTACATATATGTACACGTTGTTGCACAGAAGATAGAATTCAAATTTCACCAACTTTCAACCAAAGACTACCAGTATATTATTTCAACAGCCTAAATAAACTGATACGGGGTGTGAATTATGAGATAAAATTATTCATGCAAGTACTTAATATAAACTTGGTATTGGTCTTTGGTTACTGGTTAGTTACATGTTAAGGTTTAAAAATGCATTGCTAGTACCGATAGTCTAAGACTGACCACTTACCATATTACTCGAGGAAGACTAAGTTATATGTTGTCTAGTAATAAATCTGTGCACACAAATGAAAATCTTTATGAATGTCTTTTGTGACTAGTATTCTGCTAAAAGTATAGGTAGTAGTCAGTGCATACATGTACTAACCCATTTGTCAATAAGATGCTACCATGTCATTATTAGTGTATCACTCTTAACTAGGGTTGCCATTATTTCAATATATCAAGGCGGGACAGCCCAGTCATACAAATGAAAGTACAGAAAAAGTGGCTTCTCGCAAAGCGAATTTTTTTCCATTTGTTGCTCAGTAAATACAGAATTTCGATGCTCAGTGATTTCATTGAAATATAATAAGTAACGGCACTAAGTAGAGTAACAAGAAACATATTAGTGTATTAGTCAAGGTTATATTTATAGATATTTATTTTGATCAGGACTAGAAACATGAAAGACAAATAACAGCCTTTAGACCTGATAACAAAATTATATATTTAATCAAACTGAAAGAAGGACAACAAGGGAATCCAGAAAATAAAAGAACAAAATGTGAAAATTGTCCGGTTTAAATGGAAGACGATATTCCAGGTCAAGTTGCTATTACTTTCCTGATAATTTGGTTGCTTCACTATCGCTAGCGCAATAGCCTGTTCAAATGATTCGATAGTGTGAAATCTTTAATAGGCGCTACGCGCTTGAATACGAACATTTCGTGTGAATGACGAGATCAAGCGGGACAAATTGATATATCGGCGGGACGCGGGACATTGAAGTAGTATAATGAGGGACTGTCCCGCCAAAATCGGGACATATGGCAACCCTATTCTTGACTAGAAATGGGGCTTTACCCTAGGCCTAGTGAATTTGCCGAACACTAGATGTACACGTTATGAAAATGCAAATAACCTTCAAATGAAAGCATATCAATAGCAAGCCATAGGAAGTATCAGAGTAGTGAATATAACCCATAGGGCTCAATGGCTACACATTTTGAAAACACAAAAATATTTTCAAGACAAGTAGAGGCTCATTGTGAAACGAGTTCCCATTCTTTGTCAGCTGTAATATGCATACAGGCCCACCATTAAAAAACAATCACACCTAGTTGAAATTTTATTATACAAATTGGAAGAACAGGAGACTTGAATACGTATAAAAGAGAGACAAGCAAGTCTACACGCATTCAACAACATACTGTTTCAAGTATTAAGAGCCCATAGACCCTGAATATTAATGCATGACGATTTTTTTTAAAATCATATTGAAATAGCGCATCACCTTTCAAAAGCTTTTCATTACATAGAGACTATGAAAGTTTAAATCATGTTTTGATTTGTAAGCCCTACTGGGAAGTAGACACTACTAAGCATGCCATTAATTAGTTAGTACTACTATTCCAATATCACCTGAGCAAAGTGGGTAGTTAGTGCTATGAGAGAAGAATTAAGGAGTTCTTGTTGCTCTTCAAGCTCATGGAGTCTTTCAGTTTCAATAGCTTCACTGTAACAACCAGAACAAGTACCGTATTACAGACAATTTGCATGCAAGAACAACTCGAATCCAGCCCAAGTGTCAAGATCTAGACCAAAACAATCCATACAAGAAAAAAAGCAAAATGTATTTGATCTGTTTAAATGGATGGTTTATCAAATAGCTCAAGTGACGAACATTCCATCAACATGTTATATCAAGTAATAACAATTTAAGTTTAAAGGGGAGAAAGTGCTATTAAAATGTATCCATCATATTTCATTACACTGCCTTGACAGGTAAATGACCAGAAGAGAAGAATGCGAATACTCTCATTGCAAACAAGTTTTACAGACAAGTGCAGGCAATTGATCTCAGACATTCCAGACAAAGTGATCTCTTTCCGTTTAGCAGGTGTGAATATTCTTTTCTTGAACCCATATATGTTAGTTTGAGTGGATTCTGACAACTGATAACATACCATGATCATCATTCTACCCAACTCATATCTAGAAACATGTAAAAATAGCAATAGAAATAAAACCAATTAAATCTAAGTGTGCTTTAATCCATGTTTTTATAACATTCCTTCGTGTTTCAATACAGTACATTTGTTGTTCTTTGATCATGTTTTTGAAAAGGTGACAAAGAGCAATAAATGTATGATTCTGCTAAACGTGAACATATTGGCGACGTAAACGCTATATTTGGAATAACACCTTTATATACGCTATTAACCTCAAAATTATCTCAACTGAGGTGTAAAAGGTGAAGTTGGTTGAATTTGGACACTCAAAGTGCAGCTGCAATGCGATGCAAGTGGCACATGAGGCATAGGTTTAACCCGGAGGTACACTACAGTACTTTTCTAAAAATACCATTTGGACTGTTTCTCTTGTATGCCACTGTCTGTTATATAATGGTTTTAATAGTACCATACTATGAGTAATGCCACAGAACGTTGTTGCGCTATAAAGTGACGTTTCAAATTATAGATACACCAAAGTGCTGCTTTTCAAATTCTAAATGCAACGGAAAGAAAGTAGCTATGTTTACATGTCTCAACTCATATCACAAGCACAGATCTGTCATACCCAATAGTTCTGAGAACTTGAAATTCCAGAACAACATGCACTATTAGTTTGGTTCAAACTTCACAACGAAATAGACGTAATGGCGATCTTGACTTCCATTTTTTATCGAAGTGGCTATATAGGCCTACATGAATTTTCATGGCACGAAAATCTTGATATTTGTAGACTCTAGATACATAAAAACCGTACAGGCCTACACATATTTTTCAGGCAAAGTCAAGGTTAGTTTGGTTAGGATTGGTTAATTGAGTTAGTTGGATTAGATTGATTCAAGGTATGTAATTGAGTTTCACAATAGGTCTTATACAATGCAAAACTACAAATGAATCACTGTGGGTAAAGGACAGGAAATGGCCATGTAACATCACAAGCCCACATAAACATCCAATTCTAGGAATAAACAAATACTAAAAAACTGTATTTTTCTCTAAAATGCAGGGTCAACTTTTATACAAAATGAAAAAATCATGTAGGTCTATTTCTTCAAATTATGAACGGAACTCGAACATGCAATCTTACTTAGACTAACAAGTTGACTTGCCCGTCAAGATATTGAACCATAAATTCAAGACATGCTGGTACCATTATGTGACAATTTATGTCAAACAAAGATAAAAGAAAACATGAATAAACATGCACACTGCTTTGAACAATATATATATATATATATATATATATATATATATATATATATATATATATATATTGTTCAAAGCAGTGTGCATGTTTATTCATGTTTTCTTTTATCTTTGTTTGACATAAATTGTCACATAATGGTACCAGCATGTCTTGAATTTATGGTTCAATATCTTGACGGGCAAGTCAACTTGTTAGTCTAAGTCTATATATATATATATAGTCTATAGTATATAGTATATAGTCTATATAGTATATAGTCTATATAGTATATAGTCTATATATATATATATATATATATATATATATATATATATATATATATATATATATATATATATATATATCACCTTAAGAGTCATTCCATATGAAATCAACTAAGCAGAGTAGCAAAAAACTGACCATCTCCAATTTTGATAAAACTTGGTAAATCTATGAAGACTTTTGCATCTAGAAAAATTGTGGAAAATATTTTTGTTTTTCTAGCGTTCTTAGTTTTCGAGTTACGGTCAGCCCAAAATACCGCATGTGGTACCAAATGTTGTCATTTCTGCACCGTGCGACGTAGAAGCCTTTTTTTCTAAATGTGGAGATTTCAATAAGCATTTTAAAAATCTTGACCAGAGTCCATTCCTAGGAGAGTATGATGCAAAAACAATGGACATTTTTGTAAAACTAACCATCACTCCCAAAATGGTATTTCTTTTTGATTGTTTTCCTATACGTACATGTTGTGTCCACATACAAATCTTCATCATGAGATTGCAATGGGATCAAAAGATATTAGGGTACAGGGGCATGCATTGAATGCACAATATTTGCCTGATTTTTCACATTATATTTCAATATTTCCCGCTCAAATATGTTGCATATATATATATATACGCTGCATAAATCGAAGATGGTTGAGGAAATGGACTTGTTGATTTGACATGGAATGACACCTTGGTAAGTTTGATTTGTTTATCCCATCCACATGCCATCTCATATTTAATAGTTTCTTTAGAAAGTTCATCACGAAAGTTAGTTTTTTCGGTTGTATCCCCTGAAAATGCACTAAAGAGGTTCCACTGTATTATTTCATAACTCTAGTGAATTGAAATAGAATCTATAATACAAAGAATAATGTAATCCTATAGAGGCCTAATAATACGAGATCAATTTAATAAAAATGATTCCTCAGCAATTGATTGTTCTGTAAGCTTGTTTGCTTTTGCCGTCAAAAACCTCTGCTCGTCAATGGTAATGAATAGACAGCACAAAAACATGTTTTTAATACACACTAATCGGTACGTGAATCACTAGTTTTCAAATCATCCTGCGCCATCAATGCACGTGCCAGTTACATATTTAAGATTATTTTAATTTTTATAATATGCACATTAAATGATACATGTTTCAGGATACCGAGAACAAAAAAGTTTTATTAGAATTTTAGCTTGAACGGTTTAAAAGTTATCCTATGGCCTTCGGAAATTCGGACGGTGCAGGGAGTTCGGTAGGCCTACATTCAAGGGTTAGCACAAAATAATGTTGAAAGGCTAGGGGCGAGTCAACTGGCATAAAATTCAACTATATGCATTCAGATAGGCCCTATGCATCTTTTTGTGTTTTTATTCATTTTTTTATATTCATCTATTCTTTGAAAGTCAAAGTCAACTTGCAAGATCAGGATTTTTCTAGTTTGATTTACTTGATTTACTGTCAACATTTCATCAACATGTAATTTAAATCTCTTCAAGGTATACGTCAGTGCAGCTGTGCAGTAACGTCGCTGGCCCAAAAAGTATATCAACGGCGTATCGGCGGTATCAAAAACCATATCACAGTCTTGCAGAGTACACTTTAGATTTGATTATTTTCATCTGCATTCAGTAGACCCTACATTTAGGAGAACTATAGCTAAAGTGGCAAATATTGAAATAAGACCTGCAGTAGACTCTGAGCATTAAAAACTCAATCCCCTAGGCCATGAACTCACATTTCTGAACAACTCAGCAAAATCCGTAAATAAGTGTGTGTGCCAAAAAAACGTGTGCATAGAAAACGAGTAGGCCAAGGTCTAGGTCCAAGCCGGTGGTGTAGTTCCCTACATAACATAATTTTTTTTCAGGTTAGCCAACTAGCTTTCAAGTGTTCCATTTGGTTATTAGGCCGTTACCCTTACCTTTGCCAAGTGGTCTTTGATTTTCGAGTTTTAGGTGTTTTCTGATAGACCTTATTTATACCTATCACAAAAATGTCAAGGCATGGTAAGAAATTGTTCGTTTCCATAGGTTTTAAACTCACTTTAATATGATGGTTTTTGGATCGACGTCTCTATTTTGACAGCTGTTTGTACTGTATTTTTATAGGCTTAATTACATATTAAGGCTTTTGGTCGCTGTTTAGGGGTGCTGTAATTTTTGTTTGTTTGTAACCACATAGAAAGTGTTTTTGTGCACTTTCATGTTGTGTTTCATGTGGTTAGAAAAAGGGTCACTACAAATTTACCTTTCATTCCATTGCTTAGCTATTAATGCACGTTGGAAACCAACTAGAAGCTTAGATTTAAGCAATAGGCCCCCATCTCGGTCCTAGGCGTAGGCATTAATGGCGTAGGTAACACCATACAAATTCAATGGTAACACCTAGGCCTACTCTATGTGATCACTCATCAGCCTAGTTAACGTTCAAAGCTGGTCGCTGTTTTTATGTGTATTATTCACCTAGGCCTAATCAACAGTGAAATTAGTCTTGATGTAACCTTATCTTACATTGCCTAGGGTCAAATTAATGCCTTCTATTAAAACATATTGAAACTTTTTGACAGACTAGGCCTAGAGAGACTGGGACAAGCCTAGGCCTAGGCCTCGAGCCTATTAACCAAGTGCATATGATACGTGCAGAAATCTAATATAAGTAGTAATAATCTGAAAGTAATAAACCACTTACCGGCTTCTATTCTCCAAATAGCACATCGTTTCTTGATCATCTAGGTCATTGGCACCTAACGGTGGCCACCTCTCTCCAGCTGGTTTCCCTTCATAACAGTAATCAAAATCCTCACCATCATGTAGGTTTTGTACTTCCTCCGCCATTTCGGTCATAATATAAGGTTGTTCATCTGAAAATAATTCCTACGTAAGACCATGATTGACTCTTGAAAAATATATTAGAGGTACGCTTTTCATTGAACAACAAATATAAAACATACCTGACCGAAATTCATCTCCTCCAGTCGCCATTGTTTTTAACACGATATTCAATTTCTTGAGTTGTCACGTGACTGACGTTTAAATGACGGCGAGTGACGTCGAAATGACGAACTATTAGAAAACTTGATGCAGATATTGAAATTTGACAAGGGAGTATGAGATTCAATGATTTTCCAACGTTGAATTTAATCAAATCTTCAATATCAGTCATTAGAAATTCATTTCCCGATGTTGAAAAATCTCAACTGGGTCGCCATTCACGTCACGAATTGCAAAGTGTAGTCATAACATGACCACTATTCGAACATCTGACGTCACCCACTATACAAAATGTGTGGGTCTTTTCGAAATTATTATTGATCCACGATGTCCACAACTATTTATATACATGAAAATCCAACAAATTTATACGAGGTTTATGACCCTAGTTTAGGGTGACGTCCCAGGATGGTCCTCATTTAGAAATTTCTGTCCCGGCGTCCAGAGAAATCCTCTAGAGACAATTGAATGTCACTCAAATACTTCATAAGTTTGTAAAACGCTCTTCATAGAATGAAGAGATTTGTTGCTAATGGTTGCCGGCAGAAATAGCGCAGACATATCACATAAGACTGCAGACAATAATCTCGCACCAAATATATCAAGGGGGTAAAATGTTCGCAGATACATAAGGTCACGAAGCCAAAAATGTGCGGTAAAAAGGCCATGGCCAAATGACAGCAGTCAATATCGCGACAATCATACGATCGCAGACAATAAGATCTGACATACGATCGCTGCCAATAAAAGATTGCGACAACCAAATGATCAACGTGGAGATCATACTTCGAGGTTTGATAGTTGATCACACAAGCAAATGTAAACGTGGTGCTGGCGTATACGTTGAGCACCCTCTTACATAAAGATCCTTCGCCAAAGATGAGAGGAGGAAAAAACTACAATTTTGGCGCCACAAAACAGAGAACAAAAATGATTGACGTTTTCAAACGCTCATGATCTTTTTGTCGCGGCCTTATTATACGTGATCAGACTGATCAGACGTCACAATATTGTTTTGCAATATTCACCATTTGTCGCATTTTTCATCATCATAATTTGCTTCACCCCATCTCCACTGAACCCATATAACTTGAATATTCAAATAGAATTCAGTTGAATTTCGGAAGATTCAAGATATATTGGTTACAGAAGAACAGATTACAATAATACTAGGAAACGCAGAATGTGCGTTGTGAGGTGAGCTTAGAAGTATGGAAATCTAGAATGAAAAATATTCTTCCGGTTGATTCTACATCTATAGACCTTGGATTACTTCAAACGTTCGAAAAACTTACCTGCAACTTGTTCATATTTATAGTGCACCCTGGTGCAAATCTACTTGGCAAAACTTGTTTCCCTAATATTTGATAAAATATATACTTTCATTGCGTTTTCTTCGTTATTGCTCTTCCGATTGTTGAAAAAATATTTTAAGATCTCTATGATAGTTGTTTACATATTCTGTATGAATTTGAGAGCTATTGAAGAATTTTCGTTTTTCAAGTATTTTCCCCCTGGGTTATTCTTATGGGGATTTTCCAAACTTTCCAAATTTTTCCCGGAATAAACGTGTCCGTTTGAACCGATTTTTCTGAATAACAGTCCCAACCTATTCTGGTGCGACACCAATATTCAGAAAAACTTTCAAGTCGATTGGTATTTTTTCCTGACCTGTATGCTGCGTCAATAAAAAAAAAAGCATAAAAACAAAGCCCATTTTTTTTCAGTATGTGATATGGAAGTCTTCGCTACGGTCATCTAATCAAGGTCATATAGCAGTACAATACAATGTGAAAATGTTTAGAGCACTTGACCTATACCGTACACTAATGATGCACAATCTTTTTATCAGAAGGTCCGTTTTACACTGGTCTCAAAGGCAGGTGCCTACGATATTTGATCTGAATGGGGGGGGGGGGGGGGGGGGGGGGGGGGGGGGGGGGGGGGGCGGGGAAGTATAATTGTATAAGAAAATATTATATATCTAGTACATATACAGTCAACAGAGGCTGAAACTTTTGAGTCATTCTATTAATTCTTTATTCATTTTGAACCATTCCATGCTTTAACCAAGCTAAACTGAAAACCAATTTAGGATCAGTCATTATGACAGTTGGCACAACTGAATGCCGTCACAATATACCTGGTTGTCACACTGAACCTTCTGCATGAAGGTGTGCGCAATATTGTAGTTTTATTACTAATTTCTCAAAGAAAATGAACAATAAAAGCGGGTCAAAAATATTAAACAATTCCCTGTGAAATTAGTGGGATATGCTATAAAAATTGCAACAAAATTCAATCCAGTTGGCGGCCGCCATCACTGCAGGAAACCCTTGCTAATTAGAACTCTCGTCAATTCGAATTTCACGCCAATTCTGAACTGATTTTATTACCTTAGCCACTCTGATATAGAGGGGTTTTAATGCTGATTTATTTTGATAATTCGAACGGCGAATTGAATCTTTTTCCCAACCACCGATTCATTATGGTTTCTATATTTATTCAATTTGAATTTCAGTAAAAATGGGGACAAAAGTTGTCACAACCCATTTTTATTAGATAACAACCATCATCGGCTGTTTTCCCATCGGTAGAATTAGCAGCTGGGTGTCCTGGCTCTATATATATACTAGGGTGACCATATTTGAAAAAGGAAAATCCGGGACAATGCTTAGAAGTTCGAAGTCGTACGGCACGGCAAAATATTTTGTAAATTATAGTCATTAAAACCAACTTTCTTGTTTTCATGATTATACGTAAATACTCGCTCACACTATGGGCATACAGTCACTGTGTTACTGATTACAGCGCGGAAGAGACAAGACAGAGGTATCGAGTGTGCACAAAGCAAGGCGCACAATGGTTAGACTCTAGAGGTGAATAGAAAAGCAACGAATCCTACATTATGGTGTGGAGGTTTATGATCAACAAGTCTCTTTAATTCTACTAAAAGTGTCTGCATTAAAAGAAGAATTTCATGTTCAATTAATGCCCACTTACAATTATATATATTTCTTCCGATTTTTGAAAACCGGGACATTTGATGGTCCCGAAAGGATTTTTCAGGACGCCAGGACAGGAAGTTCAAAGCAAGGACAATCCCGAGAAAACCTGGATGTCTGGTAACCCTAATATATATATATATATATATATGTATATATATATATATATATATATATATATATATATATATATATATATATATATATATATATATATATATATATATATATATATACACACACACACACAAATCAAATCCAAGGTTACTACTAATGCCATAAGGTGACATAGCTAAGTTGTCATTTTTCAAGTGAGTTTCATTTTGACTGGTGGCTACCTTTCTCTCTTGATAAGGGACAAAAGTTTCTCTGTTCTCATTCAATAGCAAAAGGTAGTCATACCAATTTGCATCAGTCCCAAGCGGGCCATAACGATAAGGTTTGGAAAGTCTCACGCCTACATTCTGCAATGAAATTATTATAATTCAAGAAAATGATCCAATAGAATTGCCACTGTGCATCTAGCACATCTGCAAAAATGTTTACAAATATTTATCTAACACTAACACATCATAGATACAAGACCCCAAATTGTTTTTTTCAGCATTTTTGGTACAGTATTTCTTAAATTGATAGCGTAATATATATTTATTAAATACTAGGCCCTATGGGCCAAGAGGAAGCCTAATGATTTTCTTGGTGATGTGTCTTAGGTAGTTTCAAATTGTACTCCATTCAACTTCACTTTCTCATAAAATGTATTTACCATTTTCTGATGATATAAAATAACATCTTCTGATCCAAAGTCATAGTCAGCTTTTTAGAACCATTATGATTTGACAGATCACACGTGGCCCATTGGCAATCAAAAAGTGCCTATGGGCGATATCGGTGGGGAACGAGGAAGAGAGTAAATACGTGCGCCGGCTATACTATACAAACTAGAAACATTTTTCAATTTCAATTTTAATTTTTGGGGTACCTTGGAATTCGAATTAACGAGGGTTTGCTGTACTGGAATTATTTATGGATAATTCACCAGATAGGATTCAAATTTAAAAACCATTATAAGTTTTATAAGAACACATATTATTTCTATAATCACAACATATACTTATAACATATTGTTCAACAAGCACTAGAGAATACAAGTACTTAATACCAAAACGTGTTATTTAATATAATGCTAATTAATAATAATAGTAACATAAACATAATGCTATCTGAAGTAGTACCGAAAAAATCCTCAAGTTTATCCAAGTTGATCAACGATCAGATATGACATGACGAACAGAAGATTCATTATAGTATTTGCAACAACCCCTTGGCCAATTAAAGCTTGTTATGACATGACAGTGGTACACTCAACATTGTACATTGCAGGTTAAGTTAGCGAATCTTCCTTATGGATGACTAGCGGTATAATGATATGGGCTCATACTTTATCCCCACCAACATAAAATACCGCAAGTAGCAGGCTACCCTAGTTGTAAGTAAATTAGTTAATAGTACTGCAAGATGAGTGGGCGGACACTGTCTCGGTAAGGCAAACTGTTTATCAGAAGGAACAGAAATTCAATGAGCAATCACCATAGCATGAAAATTAATTATATGTAAAGAAATAGTTTTAACCTTGAAACAAGTGTTTTGTATTAGGGCAGCTTGGAACCAAAGTATACTACAATGCAACACTGTTTTCACAAGGATATCCCTATATTTAGACTTCTCAGTCATATTTTGGGGACCCATGTGCATGGTTTTCTTATGACTAGGTATTTTGTTTGCAAAACATAATCTGTAGGGTAACCTGTTCTAGCCTAACCAAAACACTTTTTTGAAGACATAGAATTTACAAAAGTACAGGATTCCTTATAACAATAGGAACTCCAGAATAGCCCAAGTTGCGTCATTCAGCATGATTGAACATAACAAAATAACTGAACTATACACAAAAATGTTATTTAGGCTATGCAAGGAAGATTAGAATGTTGCTTGGAAGCCATACTAACACAGTATATAGATGTTTTACAAAAAGTGCCACTTATTGGCACTATAGCCGTGCAACGTAATGAGGCCGAATCGGTATTCAAGTCCACAATGTATGGCGGAATGACAAAACTTTGATGAAAATGCATTCAATATAAGGTGACCTCATTTGGTTTCTTTTGTCTATCCTGCCAACTTCATATAACTATGTCTTCGTAACAAGATGCAACCTTTCCCTCGTAACACAGGCAGCAAACCCCTCCAGCCATCTGGTATACCACATATCTCTACACAGTGCATCAAGATCAGCGGTTGAAGGTGTACAAAACGCAAGACCTATCAAGTGACAGGTCACAGTTGAAACTCGACAATAACGAGACCCTTGCATCTACGGTACCGAGTCTATTTCACTTGGTTTACGTGCTATGCGATCGAGTTTGCGACATCTATGCTACGAAGAAATGTAATATTTGGTAGATGGTCACGAGCAGTTCTGATGCTACACTGCACTCTCACCACTCAGAACAAACAATTAGTAACTCTCTTTAAGCCAAGAGCATTTGCTACGCTGGCCTGCATAATCAGTTGAACAGCTGCCTGGATGTGCACTTTCTGTACTACACTTGCACCTGAGGTAGCTTCTCCATAGAGTCTAAAATTGACATCGACAGAAATAACTGTCCTATTTTGCTTGAGAATCTGCATACATCTATATACTGTGAGAAATGATAATTGTAATTGCAGACACGTAATAAAAATAATATGGGTCTGATATCACAAAAATATTACCATTTGCAAACAACTTTGAAAATTTTATCTCAAGATGAAAATAATCTACCTAAACTACTCAGTAATTTCATAGAAACATAGTCTATAAAGTGAAGGGAGCAGCTACTTTGCCTTATATTTGTGTAGCAATCTGCTCTAAACCCTTGCGAGATGAGTTTAGAAGTAAAGTATTCAGTGAGCGAATTCACAGTGGGTTTTGTTTGGGGTTGGCAAGGCTATGTGCAGAAACCAATCTATACCAATAATGAAGGAAAACAATAACAGCAAACCTAGGCTTATGATTAACATATTATTACATCTACAGTATTATCTAACAAATTGAGAGTATTGAGTCATCGTATAACAGAAACACCAAGAACTCGGTTAGAAGAAAACGAGACTGCTTCAACAAGAATTATAATACTGGCAGACAATTGAGTGTTTGGGTACGTAGAATTATTATAAAACCTGTTTGCTTGAGGAACAGTTCGGCTTAACCAAGGTAATATTCAGTTAGCCTTTGCACTCGATTTGATGCTCATTTCAATACGTAATCGAGCCACTTGCAATCATACAAAATAATTACTCCTTAGGCGAAGTCTTTTTCAGTGCACGCTAGAATAAAATGTATTGTTTGTATATTTTCAATATATTTATATATATTTATATATATATTTATTTATATATCTGTAAAAATTGTAACATAAAAATCTTTGATAAAAAGAGTTTGTATTGTTAAGTAAATTGTATTTGGTAAAAAATGAAATAACTGATGATGTATAAACACGGGTTGATTTCCATATGAAATCGATGGAAGAGTTTGTACATTCACATACGCACCAACATAGTTTGAGAAGAATATTATTTGGAACATACCGAGCGGCACCTGTTTAAAGAGCCTAATGAACATGGGCCATGTTATTAGCCTCATTTACCCTGTGCATTTCGACGGTTAAATACATAGTACCGTACATAACAGAACAACTTCCTGTCCAACAAACGGTAAAAACAACAACACGTTCAATCGAAAACTAACCACCACAAGAGAAGAATTTCAATTACCATACCAATTGGTACTTAGATTGTAATTAAAGTGAATTATAAATTTGGAATACAATTAACACTGGGATTACAAGCACACCTCACTTAACATTGTTCGTTTAACCACATTTCTAATTATTCTGCCCGGGCAACACACAGCTAGGTGGCCGTCTGTGACTTATCAGAAGCCTCCAAAGCCAATGTCCATGCGATCTTGTTTTATTCGGTCGAGCACGTGATTAGGCAGATAGCTGGGTGGCTGAGGGTATGTACTATTTGAATAGGGTGAGGGGTAAGGGTAGTTTGGACTGGGCATATGAAGACTATGTGAGGAAGGATAACCCCCATACGAGGAAGCTCCAGGATGTGAATACTGGCTGTATGGATATGGCGCCATATTCATACCACTCATGGGAGTTGGAAGGCAAGCTCCAAACATAGTAGACCCAGGCGGGCCCATGTGACCACTCATAGGGTGCGGCCCACCCATCAAATTCGGGTAAGAGTTGACAGCTGCGTAGTTGGAAGCCGCCAGACTGCTGACAGAGCTGAATGAGTTGGCTGACTCGTGATTGACCGTGGCACTACTATTCGCCAACGATGACACAGAGAAGTTCATGCTAGCGCTGCTCTGGTGTAAACTATAACTATTTGACGTGCTAACGGCAGCGTAATTTGTACTGGAAGCGGTGAAGTGGGGACTGTAGTTGCTAGAAGGATTGCTACTGTTTGACGGCGGATATTGAGAACCACCCTGGTAGCTAGTCATATAGGCTGACTCATCATTGTATTGACTAGCTTCCTCTCCGCTGCCATTAGTCGGTGCATTATGTGGCACCTCCCCCTCGGCAATGCTTGGAATCTGATCCACCAACGATTCCAGGCCCGATAAACTCTTGGACGATACGTCTTGGTTGAGGTTTCGTTTAGGTTGACTGTAGTCTGGTTGCACTCCCGGTGGTCCGTATCCCATAACAGGATGGTTCTCAGTTTCCGGAGGGAAGCTGTTGTAGCTTTGATAGCCCAACGCAGACTGCCCACTTTCGTTTACCACAGTCGGGGCCGGACTCGTATAGCTACATTCTTCCTGTTCATCCTTCGGATTAGTATTAGGGTCTTCACTCATGCTGGTAGGAGGATCAAAGTCAGGAGGCCCTAGGCTGGGAGAGGCCGGGGACGGAGAACCCAAGTTGTGTTCCGAAGATATTGCAGCGCTAATCTCTGAAGATAGGTCAGAGTGAGTGAACGGCTGGGAAGGGGGCTGAGGGGATTGACTATAATGTTGAGACTGGGCAGGAGATTGGTGATAGTTCTGAGGTTCGCTCGGCGATTGCGAATACGATTGAGTTTGATTGTTATAAGACGAGAAGCTCTGCTGGTTAAAGTTGGTAGGTGATTGAATGGGTGGCGAGAAACAATTAGATAACGTGGCTGATGAATTGGTATGGTCAGAGTGACCATTATGTGTTTCTTCCGTCTTCATCTTTTTTGGCCGACCACGCTTCTTCTTGGGCGTGTCACAGTTATCATGGTCCAGATTCCTTGTAGACGAGTTGCCCTTTTTTACTGGTGTTGGGTGCTCGTCACATTCGGACTTGATCTTTTTCGGTCGACCTGCACAGGTAAAGATCGGTTTGGATTAGTGATGCAGTTGGGTGTCAAATTTTTAACCACATTCAAGAATAGCACTTGATTTTATAGAAATGAGTGATGAAATAAATGTACATTAATGGTGTATAACTAGAGACATGAAAAAATAGCAATTGCTATAAAAGCGATGGAATTTAAAACAGCTTCAACATATGTTTTTCTAGTACATCTTCATGTTTCAATAGATTTGATATTGTTTGATCATGTTTTTGAAAAGGCGACAAAGCGCTACAAAAGCTGATTCTGCCATTTTTCAACGTACTTGCGATACACACGCTATATTCAGAATAAAAGCATCATAGATGCTGTTTTCTGCAAAATGATATCAATTGAGATGTAAAAGGGTGAAGTTGGTTGAGAATTTCAAAAACCAAAAAGCAGCTGAAAATGCAGGTGGCACATGAGGTGTAGATATAACCCAGTGGTGCACACCATTTTTCAATTGATATCAATTGATGCGTTTCCTTGTATACAATTGAATGTTATATGATGGTTTTATCAGTATAATACTATTGTTGCACTACAAAAGTGACGTTTCAAAATAATAGATGCACCAACGTGCTACTTTTCAAATTCAAAATGCTATAAAAAGAAAAAAAATAAGCTATATTTACATGTCTAACTATAACTAACTGGTGTAACTAAATAAAAATAACTGAATTATACAGAAATTGATAGTGTTGATAGTGGTTGACCATATCTCCAATTTAATATGCTGTTGTATAGAAGAAAATTAAATACTTGTGCCAACCACTATTCTTATCAAGTTTTCATCGCAATAGTACGATAAATCAACATTTTTCCAGTTACACAGAGTATGGGGAGTTAATATAGTACCAGAATACCCGTTACTGACCCAGGTACCCCATTGCATTACTAGTTGAGATTCAACACAAACAACTCCGTTTAATACCAGTCATGTTTGATTGTGATCCCGGTACCTTTTTCGCCTTTCTTCAACCAAATGAAAATAATTGCATTACAAGTATCTACCTCACAACAGTTACAATACTAAGAGATTGCCCTAACAACGAAAGTTAAAACAAAGCCTTTTACCATAAGGTCAATCAAGATTCGTGCCATTTCTAGCATCCTGAATGTTGTAGTGTAACAACCACGACTGAGACATACAATGTTAGAAAGTAACAAACCATGGACTGAATAAGATTCAGGCTTCACAACTTGTGGAATGCAACTTATGGAATAATTGTTAAAGCCATCAAATTTAAGGAAAAAAGAGAGCGTGAAGTAATCCTATATGTAAAAAGGTTTTGTAAAATGTGGGATTTTGTTCACACGTTTTGAAATTTTGGTTTTTGGTAGTTTTATGGCTGAAATGGCCAAAAATCAGGCAATTAAAGCATAACAAAACATACCAGTGACCTGAAGTATTTCCAAAATGAATAAATGTGTGTCCATTTTGAAAATAGACTACCAAACAGGTCCTACCCTGGTAGCTAGATAAAAAAATTCACCCACAAAAAAACCTTAAAATGAACTTAATAAAAATATAAAATTCTCATGTATTGTTGATACATGAGAAATTTGCAGGTTTTACCTGATTTAGGTAGAGTGAAGATTTTGTGTGAGACTTTTTGCAATCTTGGAAATTGCAAAAACAAACACCTCTACCAAAAATACGCATATCACTAGTGAGCAGTAACTGTCTGGATGAATGATCAGGCCAGATAACAGCCAGCAAAAAAAGAAAAAGTTTCTTACCTCGCTTTTTCTTGGCTGGTGGTTGATCTTCTTTCTTTACAATCGCATTACTGAGATCCGTTAGCTCACCATTATTTGGAAGACGGCCATAACCATAAAAAGCATGCTCATCTTTTGGGTCCTCTTTGAGGTCTCTTTCAAAATAATTTTTCAGTTTTGAATCAGTGAATACAACTTCAGCTTCATCGAGGTTCGAGATCATTCCATTGAGATAGTCGCGGAACTTCTTGAGTGCAGCGTAGAAGGGAACTTTGTCGGCAGCTCGTGGCAGTTGGGCACATCTGGCACTCGAAGAGGGCATGACCCACATATACTGTAGCCAAACATCAACATATTTAATACAGTAGGCCGAACCCAAATTTGAATCATCTTTGGGGAAGGTTTATTGTGGCTTATAGATTCTGTGTTATAAATAATCTTGCTTTTAATTTATAAGGTAGGTACCATTGAATTTGTCACACTACAACATATTATAATGCGTCATGCATTTGGGCATGGGAGTACGGTGCGCCCAATTCCAAACAACAAAATCATGTTTATTCTTGTTTATAAGCCGAATTTCAAATATCAGCACATTGGAGAAATTGGAAAAACACATATTTACAATGAGTAATTACTCATTTTGTGAATCCATGCTCCAATTATATAGAGCAGTTTCTACATTAATAGGAAAAATTGCCAGCTCAAACTTATCGAGGCTCAGCTTGAATGTGTATACAATAAAATTCATACCAAAAACGAACTTGAACCTTTAAAAAATGTTAATCTTGTAATGACGATAAACTGAGCTTTTCAATATCCCTCGTGTTGTGCAAACTTGCACAACACTGGCCTAGCCTACATTATACAACAGGTTCATTCCATGTCAAATAAGAACTCCCCCCCCCCCCCCCCCGGACCGACCCAGAATTTGATGAAATTTGGCACACTTGTTTAAAAGACTATTTTAGTGAAATTATTCATTTTCATTACTCAAAGGGTTCTCAAGTTTTATGAGATTGAATTTCGGGTGTTTTCACCCCCCTCGTGTACTAGCAACTCTACATTATATAAAAGCTTATTCCAAGATAGCTCATTTGAAAGGTAATGTTAGTCTCGAATTCTGGCAAATACGGTATTATCATGTACATGTTCTCAACATTTAAAACACCTTACATATATGGATGTGAATTAAACGGGCAGGTATTTTCCAGTGGCATTTTTTGAAAATGCACGTTAAGAGAATCGCATAAAATTGCTGTTGAATAAATGTTACATATTCAAGTAGCACCTAAAATTATCTTTCAAATGAGCTATCTTGGAATTCTAGCTTTCATCTAACCCTAGGTAATATATATATAATGTGAAGTTGATATACACGCAGGGGGTAAAAACGCCCAAAATTCAACCCCCTATAACTTTTGAACCATCCGAGTGAAAAAAAAAAAAAAAAGGAATACCTTTATTCGAATGAACATTCTAAACAAGTGCCTAATTTCATCAAATTCCTGGTTCAAACGGTCAAGGTCAAAATTTGTTTCAGGTGTTCCTATTTCATACGTAATGAATGACCCTACGGTGAACCTGAAAAATATTAAATCCCCAAGAACATAATAGTTTCTACTTACTGTATTAGTGCCCTCAACAAATTCGGGTTGACGGCCAAAACTGAAGTCCTTCTTCCCCGAAAATACTTCAAATATCAGCTTGCCATTGAAGACAGCAATCTTTGGCTTGAACTTCTGTAATTTTTCAAGTAAGATTTGACTCCCTGGAAAAGAAATTAGAGATAAAGCATAGACACTTGCAGAACACTCAACTGGCTTTGGCATGTACGGTAGCAGTCACATGAAGTGATCTTTGAAGCTACACTACATTAAAATTGATCCGGAGAAAATATACTGATATTATACGCACCAAATCTTAAAGACAATGTGCATACGCACTACACGCATAGTCCATAAAAAAGATTGTGAAGTGACCACACAGACTTTCCATGACTTTGATATGAGGTTTCAATATTTTTGTTTCAATATATTGTATTTTGAAATAGATTTACGTGAGGACATTTTGTATTTTTAGGATTTTCAAGAAACCTTGGGTCACAAAAGTCTGAAAATCGAACTTGGAGCTCGGCACTAGACATGGAGTTCAGGGGCTATCAACCACCACCAGTCAAGATGTCAGACAGCTGGTTCCTATAATGCCGGCTGCATTGATCCCTAATTATATAGTATATACTATACAAACAAAAAACTTTTTTTGTTCATATTTTTTTTTTCCTATTCAAATTTTGTTTTTTGAGATCCCTGGGAATTTGAATTAGCCGTGGTTTACTGTATACCTTTATTACAAAAGTTGCAGTGCATGAGTCCTAGCAGATCAATAACTCACAACACACAAAATTAATGATTTATATTGGGAATTATCAGGATATTTTGGGTAAGCTATACTTCTAGAGGACTTGGGGTATAAAATTTCTTGTTTCATTTTTAGGGTCACATAAAATTAAGCAGTAATTCAAGCGTGCACATGTGTAAAATAGTAAAATACATAAAATAGTATCTTTCTTTTTTCTTTTTTCGAAATTCGATCCAACGATTTCTCGCATTTAACGATTTTTTGATCCAGTCCCTTGGAAATCGTTAGACCGAGGTTTCACTGTATCACAAAAATGATTTATACTTATGTGTTCCAGACTTTTGGAAACCGAAAGACTTTTCAATCTACGTCGAAAAAGTATGGTCACATAGAGCGCAGTCCTGATGTCAAAGTTGATTTTTTTTCAATTTAAAATAATTAAAATTGGGTGAACGCTTGCCCTTGTGGTGCCACATCCAAACAATCGAACTTGCATCCAATGATTTGTAATTTTGATGTTGAAATTTTGATGTTGATAGGAAAAATAAATGGTAAGACAGCAAGATGTTCCAGAATATGTTGTAGACAGACGGATAGCCTCTGACAGATAACATACCTTCTTTAATTTCTTTCCTGGTCAAATCAGCACTACCTTTGGTGGCCCTTGACACCATGTTCGTGAAACCAATGCCTACTTGTTGAAGCTTGAAATCGTCATCGGCTGTCATTGGCTCTGCAGTCAGCCCAGAGAGGTATAAGCATTTCCCTGGCAAACAAAGCAAAACAATTTCTCAATGCTATTTCTCTGCTAATGGAGGTTGATCTTCGACATAAAATCATAGCTAATACTGGTTTATGAGGACATTTGAAGTCCTCCACTCTTCTATTAACCACCACCAGTCAAGATGTCAGACAGCTGGTTCCTATAATGCCGGCTGCATTGATCCCCACGCTCGTGAAAACTTGATCGACAGGCAAGCTATTACCTCAAGTGATTTTTTTTCAAGAACTTGATAGGTAGAAAAAATACTTTTACTTTCAGTTTAAGCTGACCTGCTATACGTTTGTACTTTGAATGATAAATCAAAAGTGCAGTTAATGATGATGATGCAGTTGTAAAAATTTCAGTCAGAAATCACGGTTAATAGTGCACAAAACTTGGGAAACATTTTGAAACCATCCCCAACATCGGCGTTTTTTTTAGCAAGTTTTCCAATAAAATTACCTACCAAAAAGCATAGAGCAGCCCAGTTATCATTGAATATTATTATCCAAACGTAGGCATATGGGTTAGTGACGAGTGAAATTCAACATAAGCTATGGGGTCATCCACCCAGGTTTTGTAATTGGAGTAAAAAGGGTAGAATTTCTATATATATATATATTGGGTTTAATGACGCACTATTATGATAACTGAGATCTAATGGTGTCGGATGGATGATTAATGAGATGATGGGATGATAAGATGAAGGTTCCTGGATAATGGGAAGGATAGTGGGAAGGATAGTGGGAAGGAAGCGGTCATGGCCGACTTATTCTATAGGAACCGTCCCGGCATTAGCCTGGACTACAGAGGGAAACCATGAAAAACCTTTGTAAAGATGGTCGGCGGCGGGGATCGAACTGGGTTCGGAATTCCCCTCGTCTCCCGGATCACATGAAGCGAGCGCGTTAACCACTACGCTGCATGTGCCGGTGTAGAATTTCTTTTGTAAATTTGTAGTTAAAAGATACATGTGTCCTGCAAAGGAACAATCATTTTCCAATCCAAAAATATTCAGAATAAGAAGTCCAAATTAATTAGGCCTATTTACCTAAAAAAAAAAAAAAAAGTATTTTCTTGATGGTTGTCAAATATTACATGGTCAGAATTGGAAACCGAGGAGGGAGGGGGGAGAGGTCACTTAAAAAATGTACCCAATGTTGAAACTGCACTTTTGTGTTATGACTTACAGAAATGGTTTCCAGGTCCAGCATAGTGATGGCCTTTATAAGCAGCAAAGAGCCCAGGATTGATTCCTACCTGTAAATAAACATCAAACAACAAGTCAAAATCTAGAACTGCCTAGATTCTACCCTATTATTACGAAAAATATTCTACGCTCAAAACCTGCACTGAATATTTAGATTCTCTGTCAATACGTATCCCTATATGGGTGTGCGAGCACTCGAATTGTCGATTTCAAGTATCAAGTTTGAGTTCAAATTTAAGTGAGCTCGAAAATTGTATTTAAAAAAAAATCCTCATTTTTGCTGTACAGTAAACCCTCGTTAATCCAAACTCGGTTAATCCGAAATTTGACGTATTTCGAACTTGAAATCGGTCCCCAGCTGAAGGTATAGGCATTTCAATGTTAATTAATATGGTTAATCCGAATTTCGGTTAAACCGTAATTCGAACTAATATTGCGTTCCTTCAATTGCTTCAATACTGATTTCGGATTGGATAATTCGAAATAATCCCAGTGAATTCCGTGAAGTTATCACTATTTTCCCAATTTCCATCCCTTTTATTTGACGCGTAAGAATGAGTGGAAGCATGCTCAGCTGTTCCATGCTTTGTGTACCGACTACTGAATGCAGTCGACCTTGACGAAGTCTGAGCTCGGAACACTCGTTCGTTTCTATTGGCCGAGCGCCAATAGAAACGGGCCAT
Organism: Brachyptera putata; assembly: GCA_907164805.1. Taxonomy (NCBI): domain Eukaryota; kingdom Metazoa; phylum Arthropoda; class Insecta; order Plecoptera; family Taeniopterygidae; genus Brachyptera; species Brachyptera putata. The sequence goes on along the minus strand of OU015463.1, from coordinate 20,844,574 downwards.
ATGAGGATCACGCGTCACGGAGATAGCCGAGTACACACGATCAGCGAGGCCCTTAGCAACGGATCTACGACGTAAAGCCTGTTTGTTTGTCCTGCACTACTTGAACTGGTTCTTCAGTTCTTGCACAATCGTGTTTGTTTGTAACCGTGGTTCTGCACCAAGCTGCACTTTCTTGTTTGTTTGTCCCGGTTCACTTGCACTAGTTCAGGTAGTTCTACACCAGCTACGGAGCTGGTGTGCTTAGTTCAGTGCAAGATGGCAGGCGCCAAAATCAAGTTGCACGCGGACGCTTTGCTGACTTACTAGTTGTTGACGCTTAAATTCGTGTTAATGAGAATGAAAAAATATATAATCGAATGAGGGTTAACATTATTAAATATTTACTATTCATTAATCACATTCCATGATATGTAATATCTCTTTCTCCATCAACGGGTCTGCTTCCATTTCAAAATTCGCGTCTAGGAACCGAAAAATTGTCAATTTCGTGTTTGTTTGTACCTCATCATTTCGGCATCATTTCCTGCACAAAACCCGTAATATGACGTACTTCCTTTTTACACCAGCTACACTTTAGTTCAGCTGGTGCAACACAAACAAACAGGCCTGTAGTCTCAGCCGGTGACATAACTTCCTCTAGCGCGCAATACGAAATTGACTATATTCTGAGCGGGAAAAATGAATTTTTGGTTAATCCGAATTTTTATAAACCGAAATCATTTTTTTATGTCCCTTCGATTTCGGATTAACGAGGGTTTACTGTACCAGTATTGTTCTGAATATAAAACACGATTTTTCCCGAATGTTAGGGTCCAGAAGTCGCTACTGATATGCGAATCTCAGCCTAGCATCGGTCAAAAACTTTGTGTGTTCATTTTTGTAACTGGGTGATTCCATGTCAAATGAATAAATGCATTGTCGGTGACCGACTCCGATTTTGATGAAATTTTGTACACACTCTGACATGGTTGCTAATAACAATCCTAATTTTTTTCAAATTTTTGTGACTTATATTTTCAAAGTTACGGGGTCGCGAAATTTTGACCCCGAACGGCACGGAACGCGTACCACTCCACGGTTTATCCTGTAACTCCTCTCCTAATTAACCTACAGTGCTGAGCAAAGGCTTGTTTTAAAGCTCTTGATGAGACCTGTGGAGAAAGTACCATAAACATACACTTTTGTTACTTACATAGGTAATTGTATCAGCTTACATCTTCCTGAGGTCAAAGGTCATTTGAACAAATGCTCCATCTCGGATCGTCATGTAATTTGGCACAAATAATCTGAACATGTGTTCTCACTTCCTCAGAAAATTTCAAGTTGTTATCTCGAAGAGCTTTTGAGATAATAATTATTTTGTGCACATATCAACTACACATGCTATATTTTTGATACCTCAAATGTGTACTATGTAATATTACTATAGATGTAGATGTAGATGTACTATATAATATTTTCAGTGAATTGCATTTCATTCAATAAGTTTAATGCTGAGCTATTCTTATTCTGCATGTTCATTCATCTTTTACATTGACAACTATCAGTCACAGGTTAAGACAAGAGCTCTCTACAATTAGCCATCACACTTGTTCTTACTTGCTCAGACGTGTTAGCCAGTAGCTAACCTGCCTGCAGCCTGCCACTTTTGTCTCATTCCAGTGCTAGAATTCAGATAGTTGACATCCAGCATCAAATATCAAAAGTGCAATTTCAGATAGGATGGTTGTTGAATAACTTGAATATTTCAGTCCATTCTCAATTTAAAATTTATAGAGAGAGACAATTAGTGAATTGTATTTTCACTCCAACTTTTTTAAATTTCTTGATCTGTGGTTAGTGATAAACAAAGTGTTTCGGTTAAGACTTGTGTGTTAAGACTTGTGTGACTTTTCTGTGTGTTTCGTGCACTATCAATAATGTTTTGCTCTATCGGGGACTCCTTGTCTCAGGGTTGCACAGTGGATATTCCGTGGATATGTGGATATGACACATTGGACACATTTAAATATTAATAATCTACTAACTGTTTATATTTTATAGAAAAAAGGATGCATTCAAACTGCACAGTGAATATAAGTTTCAGGTTTCAGAGTTGACTTGAAACTTTTTTTTTTATATTGCTTACCGACCCCACCAACAGCTAGGTTATACGGGGGTACGAATGAGCTGGTGATAGTGAAACGATGAAGTGATGATAGGTGAAAGCACGTTTACAAAAACCCATGGCTTATGCGGGACTCGAACTCACGCCCAGCGGTGACTTCAGTTACTACCGCTAGCGATAATTGACCTAACCACCGGGGCGGCCGACTTATAGCTCAACTAGTGAGAACTTCTAGTTAGCTATGTTGGATATAATGAAAACAAAGAAGATGAAACACATGTATAGTGTTTTTATACTTTATACGACATGATTGTTTGCTACTCGAAAAAGGAAGATTACTTACAGACTGAAAAGCGATTGTATTAATACTTCTATATGTGGCAGACCGAGAAAATGTCGTTTTTTACCTAGTAACTCCACAAAATAATTATTATCTCAAAAGCTCTTCAAGATAACAACTTGAAATTTTCTGGGGAAGTGAGAACACATGTTTAGATTATTTGTGCCAAATTACATGACGATCCGAGATGGAGCATTTGTTCAAATGACCTTTGACCTCAGGAAGATGTAAGCTGATACAATTACCTATGTAAGTAACAAAAGTGTATGTTTATGGTACTTTCTCCACAGGTCTCATCAAGAGCTTTAAAACAAGCCTTTGCTCAGCACTGTAGGTTAATTAGGAGAGGAGTTACAGGATAAACCGTGGAGTGGTACGCGTTCCGTGCCGTTCGGGGTCAAAATTTCGCGACCCCGTAACTTTGAAAATATAAGTCACAAAAATTTGAAAAAAATTGGGATTGTTATTAGCAACCATGTCAGAGTGTGTACAAAATTTCATCAAAATCGGAGTCGGTCACCGACAAAAATGATTTAAAATTTATTCATTTGACATGGAATCACCCATCTGGGTAGTGTATAATAAACATACGGCGTGTTGAAATTGGTCGCTCTATAGTACTTTGTACTTCACTCAAAACCAATTGAACTCAATATTTAATAAGGCCTACTAATTATTTTTTTTAGAACTCGAACTTGCTATTTTCTCTCAAACTCGAACTTGACTCAAACTTAAATTCTCAAACTTGCACACCCCTAGTATTCCTTGTTACAAGGATTTTGATTCCATTTTGATGACAATTTTGATTCATCTTGAGATAACCCTGCACACACACTTTTGTATGAAATTTCCTAACCCTTTTTGCAATAATTGATCATATTTCTAGTATGATCGGTGAATGAATTACTTCACTTTGTATTCCAAAACTTCAAAACCATTAAACATTGTTACCACACAGAGAGATCAATAGAACTTCTCTCATCTGATTGTAAAGGTTCAGTCAAAATTACCCAAGCGGCAAGACAAAAGTAGCTGAATATCATATGCGTAAATATATGAATTGGGTAAAAGGGAAAGAGAGAACAGCAGCTTACCGAGGTTCACAAGTAGATAGGCCTACTTATGGTGGTGTTGCAGCCGTTGATAGAGCACATAGAGATGAAGTAACACAAGATTTTGACGTTTCGGCTGTTGCTTTTATCACTGTAGAGTAGGTTAGGTTAGGTTCCGAAACGTCAAATCTTGTGTTACTTCATCTCTATGTGCTCTATCAACGGCTGCAACACCACCATAAGTACGCCTATCTACTTGTGAACCTTGGTAAGCTGCTGTTCTCTTTCCCTTTTACCCAATTCATATATTAAGCCTAAAGTTATTTTCCTATACACACCATATGCGTAAATATGAATTTCATGGGATACAACGGATCAATAAATTCCAGGACCCATACATCTCAACACTTTTACATGACAATATATTTTTTCAGGGGTTCAAACCTCTGCAGTGGCAAAATGTTCTGAATACATGTCAGCAAAAGAAGGGCCCAATGAAACACGCAAGCATGCTAGCTTAAGATGACCCCCCCCCCACACACACACACACAAAAAAAAAATTGGGACATCAAATTGAAACTCATCTATCTCAGCACACTAGTGTAGCAGGTAAATAGATAGAGGCCTAGACTTGTTTTTAATTTAATATTTATTTCAGTTGCAAACCATGATACTCAAGTCACGTCTCGTTGAAAACCACACTTGAACATTATGGCGACACAGTTCTCTCTGTCCAGCTCATTAGAACCACGTGCAGTGTACTCACTATGATAATATCTAGATTCTGTGATAGATGATCAGGCAGTGTCCTTCTCGACACCTCTTCCTCTGGCATTCCGTTGAAGCGATCATGCTTCTTACGTTCTTTGAACACACCGGGAAATTTTCCATCCTTAGATGCCTTTCCCTTCATGCCAGCACCATGGCCATTCAGCAAGTTTTCAGTATTCTCCAACCTGAAAGCACACAAGGCAATTATTACAACTTCAAATTGAATAAAGTTCAACGAAACAAAATTAAGGTAGGCTTAATATATTTCAGCTCTAGCTACAATCCATATTAATTATGAAACGTTTATATGAAAAGGGGATTTTTTTTTTCGGGTAACACCAACAGCATGGTAATGTTGTTACCCATTTTCCCATTTTATGCCAAATAATTAGGTGTAGGTAATTAGAAGTCAATAATATTTTATGCATAAATCAGTCAAATTCAGGAATTTCAAAAGTTTGTCAATACATTTCGATTCATCCGATAATAGTTCATTTTTATCATTGTTGGCTTGAATAATTATGCCTTATTTGACTGGGCTGTATAATTTTAATTTAGGGTTATTGCTTTTTTTTAGCTCTAGTTTAGGAGTGACATCTCTCGTCTGATAGATGAGTATTTATTACAATCAATAAGAATGTGATTCAAAGTGAGAATTTCATTGCATGTATCGCACTGAGGTTTAATTTGTTTGAATGTAAATAAATAAGCTCTAGTTAGAAGAGTGTGACCTATTTGCAAGCGGGTCAAAACCAGTTCTTCTCTTCTCGAATTTTGAATAGAAAAAACCCATGGTTCAATAGTTGGTTTAATTTTGAAAAGTTCATTATTTATTAGAGAATTCCATTCACTCTGCCATTTGATTTTGAACAGATATTTAAAATGGGCTCGTAGGATCCATTCAGATTGACCTTCCATACGTAAGTTGAGTGTTTTTTTTGTCACTTGACTGAGGTAAGTTTGTGGTCTTGTTAGCAGTTTGCTATTAGATTCAGGGTTAACTTACATTTGAACAGAACTTTTATGAGCAATTAGGGCCTTCCTTACATTAGGATCGAGTACATTTACTTCAAATTTTCTTCCGACATTTGGTAATGCATTTTTATTAAACTTCATCTACCGTACTATGTTTCGAGGTACGCCTACATGTTTCGGAAAACGAATAAATATTTTATATTGGGTTCAATGATGCATCGATTCAACAGCCCCCAAGTTTTGTTTGATTTGAAAACTAATCAGTGGCCATTTACCAGTTAGGACATTTCTCTTAAGGGAAACAAAATTGTATCAAATATTTCATTATTTATTGATGTATCAAGGTTTAAATAGTAGGCCTACATATATAAAATTTTGAAATGAAAAAAAAAAATCTGAGAAAGTTTTGGAAAAACTAGTTGAATAATATGTTAAGTTGTTACATACACGAAAACCAGTAGATAGTTAGCATTAAGATGAGAATTGATACATTGATAGGGTGAACCTTCAACTATCAGCTACGGTAAGCTATTTGCAATCAGCATACCTGAAAACGTTTTTAAACAATAGTTTCGGTTACCTCGATTTACGAAGAAAAAATGCGTGACTTTCCCTTGTCTTTTGAGCCAAACGCATGCGGTTGAACTGTTTATTTTTAGCTTAGATCAAAGCAGTGGAAAATGGTCATTCAAGTTATACCAATTACAGTGGACTGGGTTGATCCGACACATACATAATATATCGGATTTAATCTATTCCGGTTCACTTTTAGCATCTATAAGCACTTATTGCACTACCGGTATATGGGAAATATTATATGCATACTGGATTATAATTACTATGAAGTCAGTACATCATCAACATAGTAACGTCAGGAATGTCCCTCAATTATTTACTTGAATTAGGCCTACATAAAAAATGCTCTAGCAATTTGGACAAGCCATATAGCCTCAATTATCAATTGATGCAGTAGGCCCTACACTCCGGTGGGTCTACTCACCCTTCAAGATTGACTTTCTTCTTGCGTCCTCGTTTCTTGGGAACTGGTTGCAGTACAATTGGATGTCCAGGTCCAGGTCCAGCCCCAGCTGGCCCAGGGCACGGCGGTGCTTGTCCGGGTCCTGGGCCCCGAGGTTGTGGCGGTGGTGGAGGGGTTGGATCATCATCCACAAAGCTATATGGATCTTCGGGAGGTTCCCGTTTTACTACGTTCATAGGGACATTCATTGGTCCTTGACCGCCCATATGTGTCAGTAACTTCTGAGCTTCACCCTGTGACCTTAGTTCAAGGTCCCCACTGGTTTCGTAGCCGTCGTCGTGAGGTTCCTGCTTCATCACCATCTCGCCAGCAAACGATGATCTGAAAAAACACGAAAAAAAAAACAATTAACTACAGTACTAGAATACAACACAAACGTACCGGTAATGTAATAGTTGCCATTTACAATTGGGCCCACACAAGAAATTGTAGTACTGGTACGCATCTATGCCACCAAGCTGGGACTGGCCTAAAAGCAACAAGTCGAATTCAGAGCAATAAGGACAGTCAAACCGAAAGTCCAAGCAAAATGAATCAAACTATCTATTACCATTATTCATTATCATTACCAGGGCAAAATTACTCATTTAAATACAATACCGTAACCAACGATCTATCCAAGACACTTAGTATGATGAACTTAATTTCATGTGAAAAGTAAAGAATAAATGGATCGGATAAAAATATCCAGTGAAATATTGTAGCAGTACTGGCACTAGTAACGGTATTGATTTAACTGTGATCATCTAGATTATACGCATTACAGTGTGTGAACGGTGTAATACAAGAAATATACCCAAACCAGCTATAAGCAGGTCACTCCATTGTAGAAGTTGACCGACCATCGTCCAACATATTGCAACTATTGAAGAATCTAGTATCATATACTCAACTAGTATACACGGAAATGACATTTATTGCAAATGGCATAATAATCTGTTTCGAAAGAAAAATAACCATAAAAGTTGACAGGCCAGATGTGTGTGTATCCGTCATCAGTTATACAGTTATTCATTATTAAATTGTAACAAACCACTATAGTATTAATAGGCTACACATCTTCACAATATTCACGAAAGAGACTGACACCGTATTTACACTTGTATAAGGGTTGCATGTTGCATTGCTATTAATTACTCATGCTTGCAACAGACTACAATGCACTCTAATTTGATACCTACCTTGAACCCACCTATTCTCTCACTTGCCAGCAAGATCGTAGTATCTTACACATGCACGAATGGGAACCGACCTTTAAAAACCGAAAGCGTCATATTAGACCCACCAAAAAAACTCTCAAACATTTCCGACTATTTCAACACAGTACTTCAAAGTTCTTCTCTGAAATAACCTCACATTATTCAAAATTCTCTTTAACCATACTTCTCAGTAACCATAGAGTTATGAATAATCATATCATTTTCATATATAGAGGCACATTTAATCGAGTTGCTAATGTGCTCGCTCCCTGTGATCCATTTTGGGCCTTGGTTCAATCCCCGCTACTGTCCATCTTGACAGGGTTTTACGTGGTTTCCCTCTGTAGTCTAAGCTAACGCCGGGATGGTACCTACAATACAGCCCATGACCGCTTCCTTCCCACTAACCTTCCCATTACCTATGAAACTTTTATCCATTATCTCATTATCCATTCACCTGGCACCAATAGATCTTGGTTATCATTACAGTGTGTTGCTCAACCCCATATAAATGAATATATATATATAAAAATATATACAGGTACAGTATATGTAAACATTTAGGCCTATATAAAATGATGAAAGTTTTTCTAGGGCTGATGATGAATGGTTATGTTCAATTTTGCAGATATTTACCTCTCTGTGAAACAATTATTTGTTCTGAAATGAACCTTGGGTGACTAATTATGATCTTCAGAAGTCTTTCCATTTGTGTATTCAATCCTCGTTGAATATATACGGTATACATAAGGTGTGTGTGTTTTCTATTCAACAGGTCTTGGCTCTCATGCACTGGGCATTCCATGTCAATGCACAATACAAATAAACCTATATATTTTTTAAAAGACCAACCTGCCTAGTTACTATGATTACTCAATCATTTTCCAAGAGTAGATAGTTGTTTCAACTAGGTATGGTACGTGCCACAATGGCATCTAGGTTAATTGATGATACATCTACTGACAATTTGAATTTGAACTGAAAGACTAGGCCTAGCGCTTATGCTTTGCATCCCAATACCGTTCTTTTCTCACAATAAGCCTACAGCTAAGTATAGTTAAAAATATAAGCAGATCTCATTCACAGCATTTATATAGAAGCCTGACCAGAACAGGACTCAAGACTATTAAGCTGGACTTGATAAATTTAGACTTACAGCACTTTGCAGCCTAGGCTTATCTATGGGACATGGGATGAGAGAACAGGGATGCTGCTAGGAGGGTCAACGAGACTGACAGCTCACTTAAATGACTAATCCTTGCCCCCCCCCCCCCCCCCCCCCCCCCCCCCCCCAAACCGCCATATGAAATTGGCTATCAAGTTGCGACTTGTGGGCTATGGACCATATTATACTTTTCACTACCAATACTATGCTTAGGTGTTTCTCAAGGCCTATATAATATAAAAACTACTGGAAATATAATTGCTAGTGACTGAATTCCGTAACATAAAAACCCCGAGTAACACGTGAACGTACGTACCCCTTCATTGCTCTGGATGAATTAGTCATAACGACTTCATGGCACTACTAAGAAAATATACCGGTACCAGGAGTAAAGCAAGATAAATTTAAACTAGTCGTCATTTCAATCATACAGGTCTACTACTGACACCTGGATACTTCCATTTTTCATCAACAATAAACTTAATAAATGAAACCCCTACATTTAAAATGTCAAAGCATGCAGTTTCAATCACAGCATAAAATCTAGTAGTTAGTTATTCAGTGCACACTGCTTTCCCCAGTTCATAAGCAAATTGGAGTAAGCCTCGGTACGTACATTCAGTTAATTATATGATGTTAAATCATAGTCAATCGCATGCCCAATATTTAATTTTACCATTTTGTAATGCTCAGACCAGATAGGTTAAGTTGGGCTGACTATTGAGTTTGAAAACTCAATGGTTATATCTAGTGCATTTTCTCTTTACATTAAAAATGAATTTTCCATAAGGATGTAATGCATTCATAGATGAAAAAATTCAGATTTTCAAACTTGAGAACAAAAGAAAAATAATAATAGGCTAATCTACCGGGATAGTAAAATATAAGATCAAGTTCATGTGTTGTAGAAAAATGACACATTAGAGACATTAGTCCCTCATCTAAATTACACAACCCCCCTCCCCCACAACACACACAAAAATCATAAAGTCCTCCCTGTAGGAAAAGTAACCAGTCTTAGGCCTGCACAGTGCAACATCTGACATGTGACACAAGGTCATAATATAGCTATGGTAGGTCTAAAAAGTATTCATGCACCAAATGTGAGTAACTATGTAGTAACATGCAATCTATTCGAAGTTTTCATTCGAAGTCTAAACAAGCATGGGTCATATTGGCATGCTAGATTTGTAGAAAAGCAACAAACTCAAGTTAAAACAGATCTAGATCCTAGGATAGGGCTGGCCTAGAAATAGGGGATATTTCCATCGAGAAGAACAAATCAATTATTGTTATAAACAACCTAGACTAGCTACTGATTCTTTAGACATACATACTGCTTCTACATGTCTCTTGAAGGCATGCAAATAACTTGGGCCTACACACACAGCATTCATTTAGCCAAGTGTTTAAACAAAATCAGCTTCATTATTTGGCTTGATGAGGCCTATATTTAGTGATGAGACATTGAACATTTTCAATGGGAACTTATTGAAATTTTCTATGCACATTTTTTAAATTTTCAATGCAAATTTACTGAAATTATCAATGAAAATAATCAACCACTTGTATATTTTTAGTGTATTTTCCCTAGCCTTGAAAATTTTGTAAGCAAATGCATGATTAGGCCCTATACCTTAATGATGTGGTTAAGCATATCACAAATTGCTAAGAGTACATTCAAACTTTCAATTTCTCCTGTAACAACTTAAATAGGCCCTATCGCACAACCAAAAATTAATTGAAAGGAGAAATAGAAAATTTTAAACTAAAAAATGTTCATGAAAATCTACCACTACCTAGGCCTATATTATAATTCACCAGAATACATTTTAATAGGCCCCAGGCACATTGCAAGATGAACTGAGCTTAGGGGACAGTAGGTCTACACATACCTAGGCACATGCTTAAGCCTGATTTACATGGGTCAGTAATTCAATGAATGGCTTCAGATCAACCCTTGATCACTTGTTCAGCCACTCAAGAAATAGCATAATAACCACTAGGGTATTTAGCCTGATTTACACAGATCAATGGTTTCAGAGATGAGGGGGTTGATTTTCTATACCCTTTGATCGAAGCACTGACCTGTGTAATTCAAGCTTCAGCCTTAGTCTGTTGTGACAGTTCAAACCTGCATATCTACTAGGTCTATCTAGACCTAGGGCTAGCTGTCAAAATTATGTTTCTTTCTGGTAGGCTAGGCCTAGGCTGATTATGTTTTGTGAGGGCTCAAGTCAATAACATTATTGCAAAATGAAAGCAATAAATATTTTTAGGTAAGCCTACTTACTGGGATAGCTCTAGCTGACAATGACATTACACCCAGGCCTTAGGGGTTAGGTCTAATGGCTCTAGATTCAAGCCAAACTCAAACAAAATACTAAAAAGGCCTAGCCTAGGTCTAGTAGGTCTCAGCATTTAGGCATGGGCTAGGTCTATCTGATAGGGCCTAGTTACAAGAAGGCCCTAAGTTAATTCAGTCTATCTGAATGCAGAGGTAGGCTAGCCTAGGTAATCCTGCACACAGGAGCTAGTCAAGATAGTTTGCATGGACAACAAGAAAAACAAGCTAGGCTATAGGCCTAGGAGACCTGCACTAGACCGCCTAGGTCTACATTCCAGTCAGCTAAGCAACTAAGACTATTTTGTTACTTACAATTTAAGTCCCTGTGGGTCTGAGCCAGACGGGTCCTGTGCTTCCATACTAGCACCGAGGAGCGTAGCCGTTTCGCGAAAAAGAGTGGCCACCTGCATCGAAAGAAATTCCTTTTCCCACCGAGATTTCACAGTACACCCACGTCTAGCCTATCACTTCACCTATTTTGAAGGAAGAAATTGCACTTCTATGCAATGGCTGGCCATTTAAATATGGCTAACCAAACGAGCATCCAAACCTCACCCTACAAAAAGAGTGAGCCCCTCCGCTATTGGTTAACGTTTTTGATATTGAAAAATCAATAATACCTACACGACTCCATTTTAAGTTCGTGGATGTAGGCAATGGATGAACGGGAACACTGCACAGGATAACCGTAGCCCACAGACTTTACACGGATACCAACAAGTATGCAGTTTGGAGAGTTTCATAAGCATCACGGCCTACTGGGCTCACCTGCAGGATAGGCAGAATGAATGCGTCTAGATATCATTTTGATTTCATGTACCAACTATAAAACATGATACACGGACACAGAATGTTAATACAAGATTTTAATAAACTGTGAAATGTGGTCCGAAATCCAAAATATTATTTGTCCAACAATTAAGAATATAATAAATCTCGCCTGTACTGCACGCTTGCACATGAGAAAATGTAGTTCTAAGGCCAACCGAATTCACATATTGGCGCTAAAACGCGGGGGAAACGAAATGCATTCGAGTTCATTTCGTAGCGTGCTCAAGATAGGACTACAGTTATTTTAATTTCATTCTCAACACAGAATGTTATTGTGAGAATGAAGACAACTTAAAACTACCTTTTCGCTATATTACACAAACTCAACAAAATTACTAGATAGAATGAGAAAATGCTATCTTCATAAGGGCTAACCTTCAATGACAAAATCATTAAAAAAACAAGTTTGGAACTGGAAATAAATGCTTGTATTTTGATGCAGCCAAAAAGCAGGCGAGTAAGTTCCAATGAAAAAGGAACCAGTCACGTTCCTAGTTTCTTGCTTCTGAAAGGAACCAATTTACGTTGTATTGTTTTTGTATTATTCATTTGAATGGTAAATTGTACAAATGTGTGAATCATCATTTTCCCTTTCAGACTCATCACTCCTAGTTCCTATAGCAGAAAAGAAGCTTGCAAGTTACCAAATTATGCCTTAGTTTCCCTAGAAGCTCCCAACATGAAATATTTTCAAAATGTATGGTATAGAAAACAGTATTTTCAAGCTACAAGAGTACAGTTTTCCACCGATAAATTAATCGTAGACACAAGCTATTAATAGTGTAATAATATGATGAAATATTTTTTGTATTTAGTACTTCAAAGTAATACAAGAGGCCATAATGATGGTTAGTATTTTTGACCAGTAGACAACAAAAATATTTAAACGACGACACAATGGTGGTAATATATACCTTGACATGTTAGGTAATATCTAAGTCACCTGTCATAAATTGAAAAGGCCTTTAGTTATAAAGACATGTAGCAATTTTCTTTCAATAATGCACTTAGAATTTGAAACGTAGCACTTGGCCTATTTTGAAACACCGTTTTGTAGCGCAACGATGTTCTGTAGCATAACAACAGTACTATGGTACTAGTAAAACCATTATTTCACTTACCAAGACATAAAGGAGAATCAGCCCAATAAATATTTTTAAAAAATGGCATCCACGAGCAGGTTTAACCCATGCCTCATCTGCCACCTGGGTTTGCAGCAGCATTTGTTTTTCCAAATTTCTAAATTAATTTCACCTTGTGCACCCCAATTGATATAGCCTCCAATTTTCGGAAAAATAGTGTTCATTTCCAGCATTATGTTTACAGATTTTTTTAATAGCAATGAAACTTGATACAAAATCACTATCCCCCAATTAAGGCTATATGGATGAAAGTAGAATTAATTGGACGGGGCACTACAAGGGTAATCTTACCACCCCATTTAAGATATTTGGAATTTTGAAATAATGTACTTTGCCACCAGGACTGCGCTGCCTGTCACTTCACCTTTTCTTCACCGCTGATTAAAGTCCTCAGTTTCCAAACGTCCGGAACACATTCTTCTTCTTTTTTTTTACAGTAATTTATCATCGTGTGCTTAGTTCTTTTTTCATTTGGTTATCTTTGCATTTTCTTTCGTTATTGTATTGTGCAATTTTTTCCTGTCTAAACTAATTTTTTGTGTGTAATATAAAGTTAATTTATTTTTGTTATTACCACAGTCAAGCCCTTAAAAGGCTTTGTGGATAAGTGATGTGAATTTTGTTTATTTGTAATGTTTTCTAACTTTTTGTTTTCTCAATAAAAAAAAAATTAACAGTATATTTTGTTTCTGTGATAGGCCTATATCCAGACATTACCAACATTGGTGTTAAGGAGTAAACCAAACACACCAATGTTGATATCTTCCACTTTGAACTAAGTCTCAAAGGCAATGCTCACTTCTTTCAATAACAGCTGATGTAAAGTTCATCATTACCCCATGGAAAAAATTGAGTGATAGACCTGTGTTAGTACTTTTCTTTCACTGGAACAGACCAACGACCATGCGTAGGGTTACCATCCAATCCATCCATATTTTTTTTCAGCATTTTTTGTGTCCAGCCGATTTTCAACAAGAGGCTAAAACATACTGTTTTTTTACACATCCATTATTTTGTCTATAATATTGAAACTTCTCAGTGCACGAGAACTGTTCGCAATAAACTACTTTAGAAGTCGGGTCTAATTTGGAAAATATGTATGCATCTCAATCCGCTAGTATTGACCGCCCCACCATCTCTTACTACTGACTAGCAATGAGTCTTTGGGGTGATTTTGTATCGACTCGTGCTGACCCTCGCTAAAAGTGACATCAAAGGCTCAGTCAAACCAAAAATACCAATAATGGTGGCTAAAATGATATAATGTCCCTTAACCCTTGGCCAAAAGCATTTATGTACTACGTATTAAAAAATAGCATAAGGTGGAATCGAACCCACAAGAATAATATAAATGCACGCTTTCCCGTTACTTTTTTGTACATGGGGCTTATGCTTCATTGTGGTAACCTTGATCAAGCGTAACTAGTAGTTTATAAACCATTGAAGAAAATGCAGAAAGTTCAGGGACAAGTAAACCAACCAATTGTTCTCTTTATGGCTCATTCATCAATTATTGATAGATCTCAGAGTAACCAGTAAAAATACTAAAATATATAAAGGAGTAAACAAATAAATTGAAAAACACTACAAAAATAACTTAATATTTGATTTATTCCAAGGCCTACACAAGAATAAATTGGTTTGAGCTGTATAAGGTTCTGTAAAAGTACGCCAATCAGCTTCGGTACTTAAATTTCATATTTGCTTTTGCTATTTGCTTAGGGTTGGGCCCTACTGTTCGAAGTAAAAATTGCAAACGATATCACAATATATCTAAAGCTTAAATTTCCAGACGGTATTGAATCGGAAAAAAATGCGAGATTGGAAATCACAAGTTTTGAATATGATCGAATTATGGGTAATCATAAGTAATGCTACAAGCTGTGCGTGAAGAAGGGGTTAGTTCACATTTGGGTTTGCAACTTTGTTATCAACAAAACAAATAATCATTTTCTTCAAAAACTTTATATTTTGTCAACTTCAATGATACAGAACAATGTTACACCGATAGCAACAAGAAACAGTGTGAATATAATTTTATTAATTAAATGATGGTTTTGTTACTCACTTCATTTGTATTTCAGTTATTTGCAATTTTTCACATTGATATTGATCAATGATCATTGTTTCAATATTGAATTCATCAAATACAGTAAAACCTCTAACGATCGGTTTTCAAGGGAACAGGAAAATGAGACCATCATACAGGGAAACGATTCATCAATGAAAATTCAACATGGGTTAAATGGGAATGGGGAATGACAAGATAAATGATACAAGCAAGAAAATGATGGATACGGGAACGATGAATGAAGTTTCACTGTACTGAATATTCCAATTGGATATCGAATCAATCGAAACCGGAGGGCAACGTTATTTTTAATATCATTGTCAAGGTACAAAGTACAATGAAGAAAGATTATAGAGTACTGGTAAGCAGAAAGGTGCTCACAAAAGCTCACCAGTAGAGTTGTTGACTGTGGAATCTCTAGAGCAAAATGAGACATTTTGGTTTTACAAGTACACTTGCGGTCTCACAATGGTTTTTACCGAATTCAAAATTTAAATAAAATCTACGCACACTCGACTGCTAATTTTTCCACAGACCATGAGTGAAGTATTTTAGTGTGTATAATATCAATACATTTTTTAGGATGCATTTTAACCACTTAATGTGACCGCAACCGTACCTATCCTATTGCATGTATCCATCATTGAAAATATAGCAAGATTAGGTACAACCCTAATCGTGTATTAGTAAGTTTGATGGCAATCATTATTTCAACATCCAACCAAAGACTAGATTACTTACATGTATAAAAGGGTAATGATTAATGAACAATGATAGATGAATGGAAAGTGAAGAAAAACTATAATAATACGTCTTAGCTGCTCAAGCTCGGCAGTTATTAAAATACAATTCAATCTACGTAGACTTGACAGTAATTTAAAATAGTAATAATACTCATGAACTAACCGCCAGCATAGTTTTATCGTTGCAGTACAATGAATATCCGAATGGCTAAATATAGTGAACAGTGAATTGAGGGTTTAAAAATCAGCATTTTGAGAAGAATTGTGAACTTGTATTTGGAAATGGCAGATCATATTTCAAGAGGGCAAAATCTCAGTCCTAGCACCAAGTACGTAAACTACCATACAACCATTATTATTTGATAAGAAATGCAAACATTATTTTGCAGCAAATATTTGAGAAGCTAAGGATATTGCAGAAGTTTTGGTTTGGTATGCCAAGGTGAATCGATGTCTAGATAAATTATGCTGTTTGAATCTAGATAAATACTAAATAGGTAACGACATTTAGTTACCATATTGTCCAGTACCATAGTGTTGGAGATGGTGGTAAACTCAGTCGACATCAATGTTGTAAAGTAGACCTTGTGATCTTCAACTTACAGTTAGTGATCATCATAGTGCTGATATATATATATATATATATATATATATATATATATATACACACACACATATACACATATATATATATATATATATATATATATATATATACACATACATATATGTGATGACAATAACTTTGGTGGACTTGGTATGTGTTGTCAATAGTTTTTACGGTTTTTCCACTTACTTGATATTCTCAAATTTCACGACATTTCGGGAAGATTATACTCCCCATCACCAGGCTGGGAGTATAATCTTCCCAAAACATACCAAAATTAGAGAATATCAAGTAAGTGGAAAAACTATTGACAACACACACGTATATATATATATATATATATATATATATATGAATTCATTCATTTGAGAAATGAACTGTGAACATGAAATAAACATGTGAACTGTGTTTGGGAAATGTTGTGAAAAGAAATGAACACAGATATTACCATATCTGTGATCAAAGAAGCAACAAGCTTCTGAAATGTTACATAAATAAATATACACATATTAATTGAATATTTTATAGGTTTTTCTACAATTCATTGAGTTTAAATATGTGTATATCAGTAACCTACAGTTTCCTCAGAAGAATGAATTCATACACCAACTGTGAAAGTTTGAAAGTACCAATATATATATATATATATATATATATATATATATATATATATATATATATATATATATATATATATATATATATATATATATATATATATATATATATATATATATATATATATATATATATATATATATATATATATATATATATATATATATATATATATATATATATATATATATATATATATATATATATATATATATATATATATATATATTAGAACCATTGGTTATGAGTGACCCTTTACAAATTGAATGGCAAGTATTAGCCTACTACTATATAATATGTATGGTATATAAAAATGTATGATAATAGATGATGATAATTGAACACTACTGTTGTAGGTAATCTTTTCATTGAACTCTAGAGGAAATAATTCCTTGGTCACTTTAATACAATATGGCCACTAAGGAGTCACTCTAATCTGACCACAAATTGAACACCTCCAGCAAAGAATACAATAATTTAACTCTCTATATTTGTTCTGGTTTTGAGCCTAAGAGTTTACGGACGTACTTTCCTTGCAGGTAACTAAATTACTTAAAATACGTGATACGGCACTAAAAAAGTACATTTACAAAACACACGATTGGTTTCATAAAACATGTCTTTTGTTTCTTTAAGTTGCTCTTCTTATAATGGAAGTAGATAATAAGGATCTTTTTAACGAAACAATTTCGCGGTAAGAAACGTTCACGAACAGGCTATTGGAATTGAAATTGAGATCACATTTTCACTTTCGGTTTGAGTTCCTCTGCCACACCACCCCAGCGTAGTTTGTATGTTCGAGCTCTCCATTGAATAGCTGGATCCCACAGGGCCAAAAGGAATAAATACGGGCTGCTGCACTCACGAAACAGCCATCCAACGACAAAGTCAAACTTGTTGAATGGTAATGAGCCATTCTGCAAACAAAAGATACCGATCACATTAACAAAGATCTACAAAATATTGATGGGCCTAGACCAATATTAAATCATAATTAGCCTAGGTATACTAAGCTCAAGGGAAACATATTAAACAAATAAATATACTTGGTTAACGCTATAGGCTGGCCTTCCAGTACTTGTGAAGTTGATAGATGACAGTAGCAGATATATATATATATATATATATATATATATATATTGGGTTTAACGGCGCACTGTTATGATAAGTGAGATCTAATGGCGTCAGATGGATGATTAATGAGATGATGGGATGATGAGATGAGGGTTCTTGGGTGATGGGAAGGAAGCTGTCATGGCCGACTTATTGTAGGAACCATCCCGACATTAGCCCAGACCACAGAGGGAAACCATGAAAAACCTCTGTAAAGATGGTCAGCGGCGGGGATCGAACTGGGTTCGGAATTCCCCTCGCCTGCCGGATCACATGAAGCGAGCGCGCTAACCACTGCGCTGCATGTGCCGGTAGTAGCATAGAAACGTAGCTGCATAGTAAATACACTTTCTTCTATAGGCCTATCAATTTATTGTTATCAATGAGTGACATAGAAGCATTTTCCCAAGCTTGAGCAAATCTCTGCTTCATCACATTAGAAGGAGGTCGACATTTTTTGGAGATGATAGAATTTGTACTTCTTTAATGCTGCTTTATGATTAGGCCTTGAGGTATTTTTTAAATTTGAATGTAATTATTTATGGAATCGTAATACAGTAATGAAAAATTGAAAATATTACTGCATGAAACTGCAGGATAGACGTACTCCCAAGACAGTTAATTAACTTTTATGGCAGAACAAAACCAAATTCTCCCCTCACACTTCCAGTCTCCCTGTCTCGACTAAAAGTAGTAGTGCCACTGCCACTTCAGGCAGAGAACTGTTGGTAGAAAATTCCAAGCTAAAATCTAATATATTTTATCTTCATCTGATCAGTTGGCTTATTTCAATGATGGCCAATATGCACAATTATTAGCACTTGTTTAGGGTGGTGGCATCACTAAAGGGTGAGGGGGAAAAAGCGAGTAGGAAATTAGCAGGGGTAACATTGTAGATCAGTTATATTTCAACATTGTGCACCATGTCTTCAAGTATGGGCCTCACAATGGTCTTTACTAGATTGTTACTTACAAAGTTATTTCTTCTATCTTGCTACGTGTTAAATGAAACACCAGAAGTGAATAATACTCAGTTACAAACGTATGTTGCTAAATGTCGTTTCGTCGGTCAAGTCATTCAAGAATAATATGAAGAATGATGAATGAAAAAATCATCTCAACTGGCCATTGTGCATCAAAATAAATACGTAACTATGTTTCTTAACTACGAAGAAGCACCAACACTAATCTGAAAACCGGTGCAGACAATCGATATCTTATTTTAGTGGTAATTTTCAAAAAGCATACCTGACAAATTGATAAGAGTATCCAATCACAAAGGAACCAGAAGAGGATGTGGATCAAATAAAAGACGAGTGGGTCCCAGTAGAAAAGATATGTGACTGCCCAAGCTGCGACAGCACCAATAAGTAGGCACTCGGATAGCGGTTCACAGAGTATAGTGAAAGGCACCATTGCCACCCTAAGCTTAGCCCATCTGCAAAAAATGACAAACATTTGATTGTTAATATAAAAATATGTAAGTCCTACAAGTAAAAGGTGATATTCATCTGACCCATAATAACACTTTGCATTTTTAAATAACCTGATGCAAGTAGATATGTAGTCTCAGTAGTGGAAATAGCTATACTGTATGTCGAAATATTTGAAAAATTACTCTGTAATACTACAATTGTAAGAGGAAAGAAAACATTCGAGGCCTATACTGAAACAAAGAATTTAATGACAATGACAACGTAACACTCGTGACATTAAATTCAATTATTCATTTCTCACTTGTTAATTGATGTGGACCTACAACAATAAATCAATTGCCACCTGCCTGTTTAGAATCCATGGGAGACGATTTAGCGGGATATCAGGTTTTTGAAGATAACTTTTAAACGGTTCAAGGTATCAAAATTCTGAAAACGAAGAAACACAGTAATTTATAATGTCTTCAAAATGGTGCAAGTAATACTATTTATCTCAAAAAAGCACGATTGTCAGGCGTATACGCTTAAAAACACACATTTTCAAAGCGTATACGCCTGAAAATTATGCGATGTAAGATGAATAGATATTACTCACCCCATCTTGAAGGTATTGGAAATACCTGTTTCCTCGTTTTCAGAATCTCGATATATAGTAAACCCTCGTTAATCCAAAATCGAAGGGACCTAAGAAAGTTATTTTGGCTTATAAAAATTTGGATTAACAAAAAGTCATTTTTCCCGCTCAGAATGTAGTCAATTTTGTATTGCGCGCTAAAGGAAGCTATGTCACCGGCTGAGACTACGTAATAGATATGTTGCTAACGGCCTCCCTGATCGTGTGTACTTGGCTATTTCCCTGACACACGATCCTCATATGGCCGGTTTCTATTGGCGCTTGGCTGTTCCGTGTCAGACGGACAAGTATTCCGAGCTCAAACTTCGTTATGGTTGACTGCTTTCGGCCGCATTCAGGGTATTCGGTACACAAAGCATCGAACAGTCGAGCGTGCTTCCCCTCATTCTTACGCGTCAAATAATAAGGATGGAAATTGGGAAAACAATGATAACTTCAAGGAATTCACTTAAAATTATCCAATCCGAAATCAGTATTGAAGCAATTGAAGGGACGAAATATTAGTTCGAATTACAGTTTAGCTGGAATTCGGATTAACCATATTAATTGACATTGAAATGCCTATACCTTCAGCTGGGGTTATCACCAAAAAACTGATATTCCGCTAAATCGACTTACAGGGACTCTTAGACTGAAAATATAATGCAACATATTTCATTTGAAAAAATGTGAAAAATCTCCAACTCACTGGTACCTACATTTAATATTTATAGCAGTTGTAGATATGTGTCTGACAAAGTGATAATTCGTACCACTCATGGCAATATAGAGGAATACGTTCAATAACTCCTAAATCACAGCTTTTAAAAAATTAATGTTACATCTCACACAAAAATTCCACTATTACATGTAGCCAACACAAAATGTTTGACTTGACATCAATTAATAAATATTAGACACTAGGCCTACTGACATTGAATTGAAATACTCTTGCTAGGAAAATGCTTGCGTCAGTATTATAATAATAACCATTCAGTGTAGCCCAACAAGGGTATCGAAAAAGACTGTGGCAACTTCAACATCATTCTATATATCCCATGATATATTTTCCAATTTAGAGGGGTAAAAGTTTACACATAACACTCGTGACTAAGCAAGAGGAACAAAGTTTGACGTAGCACAAATACAAAAATACAATCTGAACAAAACAATTCATTATATTTCAATTAAAATTAACTTTCTTTTATACTGTATCAATTTTAAAGTCTTGAAAGCCTAGTGCATCAAATACCGAAATGATGAAAATAGTCGAAACAAAACTCAACTTTTAAAATATATATATAATGCTGCTCAACGACCCCACCAACAGCTAGGTTATACGGGGGTACGAATGAGCGGGTGATGATGGAACGATGAAGTGATGATAGATGAAAGGACGTTTACAAAAACCCATGCCTTATGCGGGACTCGAACCCACGCCCAATGGTGACTTCAGTTACTAACGCTAGCGATAATTGACTTAGCCACCGGGGCGGCTCAACAACTATTAAAACGAAACAGTTGATATTGAACGCTTTTATTAAAAGATAAATTAGAATAACTCTCTTGAAATATAACATTGACCCCTTTTAGATGAGCGTTAGCGAAGACTACCATCCCACTCTTATGGAACCTCGTCTTATGTGTTCTTTTCTGTTTGTTTGTAAGCACTGCACAGCGCACGGTTCGACCGATCGACATGAAACTTTTTCTGTACACATGAAAGTATCCAACTTAGAACAGTACAGTTTTTGGGTTGAATCGGTACGACCATTTTTGAGAAACACCATCAGAAAGTTTCTAAGAACCCCTTTATATTAGACTGGGCAAGATAATTTAAAAATAAAAACTCTAAATAAAAAAAAATCAAATTTTCCCTGGATGTAAGCACACAATTGATACAAACGATTACAAATTTGTTTACAATTCGGACCAGCCGTTTTGAAGAAAATGATTGAATGAATTGTTTTTATTCATCAAATAGATAGAAATAATAGCAGAAAATGTTGCAGCGATTGATTCACAGCTCTCTAGATTCGATAGTAACCAATGAAGTATATTTCATATGGGCCAAGGTGTGTAGAGGTTTCGATTATGCTCTATATAGATACTGTATCTCGCTCATCTTACAACGCATATTCTGCGTTTGCCTAGTATGATATCAATTTAAACTCACTGTTTATTGCAGATTTATATTAGTTTAAAATAATCATTATCAATTCTAAATTGAAGCTTGGGAAAAAAATCATTTGAGAACAGTTCAGCAATGCTCTAACAAAAAAAAAGCTCATGCCTGCAATAGTACAAGTATTGCACACAAGTCAACACACAAGTATTGCTCAAGTGTCTGGGGAAAAAGTTCTCATACCTTACTTCTGAATGAGGAACTAAACAAAGTCTGCATGATACATCACAAACAACCACAGACGATGGAATTCGATCCTAATCAAACAAGAACTCAGTATTTCGAATATATTGAAAAAACCTCGATTGGGAAGACCTTGAAACAAGAAGAACCCGAGCTTCCTTAAGGTGCACTGTATGTATAAGGTTCTCTCAGGAGAACCTGCTTCAAAATCCTTCTAACTATACTGAAAACTGAGGCCATTTGAGTAGGAAAGGTCACCTATTTACCTTCATTAGGTACCTATTAACCTTCATTAGGTACCTATTTACCTTCATTAGGTACCTATTTACCTTCATTAGGTACCTATTTACCTTCACCGTAAAAACACTGTTGTTGGTTTGCTTTCCCATTTGAACTGTGTGGACAGTCACGAAACGCAAAGATACAATGGTTTTAACCTCAAAATTCAATTTTGGTTTTTTAACAAGAATGGCAAGTTAAAATAACATTTCTAATAATTTGAATAATTCATCATTTGAACTAAATATAATTTGACCAATTCCAATTCACGAATTACTTCTCTGGTTGTAATATTAGACTACCTAGTCATAAAAGAATTGATTTCCAACTTGAAAAATAACAACGTTAGACTATTGTCAATTGTCTCATTTACTTGTTTATAACATTCATTACTAAATGGTGGACTTACACTCGACTCATGAACCTTATTCAGACTCGACTCTGACTTAAAATTAAAAACATGACCTACCTTATCAACACTAGCTTGGCTGACAAAGCCAAAGCCTATTAAATATATTTGGTCTACATAAAAAAGTTACCTTGTGAGTCTAGCTTGAAAACTAGTGATTTCACAGAAGCCAGAGTTCTGTAAGGCAGGTTGACTGCTGACCCTCATTCTCCATCCTCGGTCTGCAAATGACTTTGCATAGAAAAAGTCTTCGGCTAAATAGCAACCAAATGCTTCCAAGCCGCCAACCTGATCGATGAGGCTCTTGCGCATGAGTGAAGACATGCCTGTGTGGCAGTTGACACGTAAAAAGTCAGCCACAAGGTACATGCGTGCCTGCACCGTACCAAAATAGATCTAAAATGAAAGACAAGATGACATTAGATCTGGGGTGACGGGAATTAAATATAATCCAAATCGAGTAAAATTGAATATCTTGCCACCAAGTCTAATTGTTTACACATCCATCTTTCTTTTTATTATAATATTATCTCCTTCAAATTCGACTGTACGGTACAACTCAATTTGAAGAAAAAAGAAATCAATTTTCTGAACTCATGTAACTTTTATATGCCTTAGGGTAGAGGTTCTTAACAACACCTGCGCTACAAGATATACGTAATCAGGTGTGCCCTGAAATTTCACATTTAGGGATATTCTAGTTTTGATTGTTGGCATGAAAAGAATTTGCCAAAGACTACATTTTTTATATTGTTCAACGACGCACTGTTATGATAGCGCAGATATAATGGCATCGGATGGATGATTAATGAGATGATGGGATGATGAGATGAAGGTTTCTTGGGTAATGGGAAGGATATTGTGAAGGAAGCGGTTGTGGCCTATATTGTGGGAACCATCCTGGCATTAGCCTAGACTACAGAGGAAAACCACGAAATACCCCTGTAAAGATGGACGGCGGCGGGGATCGAACCGGGTCTGAAAACCTCTCGCCTCCCGGATCACGAGGCGAGCGCGTTTACCACTACGCTGCATGTGACGGTGATGACAGTGTTGTTTTGATCAAAATTTCACATCATACAGTATAAAGATGTCTGCCTCAGAGAGGGCACAAATTTTGAATCACCAAGATATTTACCCACTAAAAATATCATCAACAGTTAATTACAATGACTGTAATTTGAGTAAGTAGATTTCAAATTATTTGTGGAATCTATCTAGTGTGCGTCAGAATTTCAGTCAACTTGAAGGTGCCCCAAAAAATTAAGAACCACTGCCTTAGGCATCAAATTAAAGAGGATTTACTGTAGGTCTACTGCTCTCAGAGAAGAGCATTATATTCCTGCCATGACACTTGTTCTAGTTGATTGCTGATATTATGGCATGCAAATGCCAGAGAACTGAATGACCATCCACATTGAATTTGACATGTATTTATACTGGGTTCAATGACGCACTGTAATGATAACCAAGACCTATTGACATTGGATGAATTATTAATGATGGGATGTTTTGAAGGTTTCATAGGTAATGGGAATGATTGTGGTAATGAAATGGTTGTGGCATCTATCATAGGAACCATCCCTACATTTGCCCGAGCTACAGACGGAAACCACAAACAAATCTCGGTAAAGGGGAAGGTGGCAGGAGTCAAACCGAAGCACTTTTTTTTTTTTATTTATATATATCGAGTTTAACAACGCACTGTTATGATAGCGCTATGCTACCTGTGCTGGTGAATTTGAAATGATTATACGAGCAAAAATGACTGAATAAACAGAAATTATTGCATGATACTAGAAATCAAATTCTATTTCACACCATTATTTCATATCGCGACCGGTAAAAACCAAATTACGGAAAACGATATATAAATAGGCTATGCTGTTTTATTTTTAATCCAAGATAAAGGGCTAGAAACAAAAACTTACCTTTTCAAGTGTAGCTGCAAAACCATCTCTATCACATGTGAACGGCATTTGATGTACTAATCCTACATCATCCGTCATAAGGTTCACCATATCAAGAAGAGTATCCTCT
The DNA here is from genome assembly GCA_907164805.1 of Brachyptera putata. Classification (NCBI taxonomy): domain Eukaryota; kingdom Metazoa; phylum Arthropoda; class Insecta; order Plecoptera; family Taeniopterygidae; genus Brachyptera; species Brachyptera putata. The sequence continues at coordinate 20,819,309 of OU015463.1, read as the reverse complement.
TTCACTGAAAACAGAATAAATAACTAATAAAGGACTAATAAAGGACTAATAAAGTCTTGGACTAATAAAGGCTGTGGAGAACGTCCAAAGGGTTGCTGCAAGAAGGGTATTGGGGAGAGAGAGCGCTGGAAGATTATCAGGAACGATAAGGATGTGGTTGAAAAAGTTATAGAAAGACCTAGTAAAATGATTGAGAAAATGGGATGGGAAAATTTGGCGAAACAAAGACAAATAGAAAGAATGTGCAATTTTGTTAGAGTCAAGAATGAATATACAGGATGGGATGAATTAAGCAATAGAATTGGAAAGGGATTACAAAGAAGTACAAGGGGAGGGGTAAGAATGGAAGTGGAAAAAGTGGATAGAGAAGTAGGTAAATATGGATTCATACAAAGAACGACGCGGGAATGGAATGAATTGGAAGAAGATATCAAGAACATAACGAAGATTGGTGATTTAAGAAGAGAGCTAAGAAAAAAATGAAGTATAATTATATCGAGTATGTTTGATTGTAATTCCATTAGGTATAGTAACCATTACCACCTGTTTTATAAACAATCTGCAATGAATAAATAAAATATGTAAATATGTATCAAATGTAACTGTTTCAAACTGGATGCAGTCAGGGAATCGGTATGATAGCTCTAATCCCAGGTATAATACACATTACACAAGTAGCGTGACACCATTTTAACAATGTTTGTGTTAAATGTTAATATATAGGCCTACCTGCAAATCACAATATCACGAGAGTACATTTTTTAATAAGAGGAAATCACAATTACTAGTACACTATTTTGTGACAACTTGTCTTAAATTTCTGAAAAATAGTAGGCTAGTGAATTTATTATAGGGGAATGGTCAGCCAGAATTTTGCGTATGGCGGGAGGGTCAAATAGCAATTTCGCTTTAGGGGGATGGCAAGCCCTTCCTATTCGAACACTGCTTCAACGTGTATGGACTAGGAATGAGTTGCATGTTGAGTTGGTTGGTACATGAAGTGAGAACATTAGGTGGACATACAAATCTGGTTTCCTCTCAGAGAAAAAACAACTTTTTAGTTGGTTCATTAGTTTTGATGAGGTTTTTTCAACATACAATCTTTGTTCAAGGTGAGCAACCGATTATGTGCAGTAACTAACAGATCCAAGCTAGAGAGATGTGAATTAAGGCTGTTTCTTCATACCCCCAAAGTTGGATATGCTGAGTGTCAAGAAAACACTAAAATAATCCATACTTATAATCAGGGAAAACCTGAAACTTGTCACTAACCATAATTATGAATAATAAGCTTTTCAATAAAAACTGTGTCCGCTTTCACAAGCTAATAATTTGATATAACTGTGACTGTGATCAAAAAAGAAAGGAGAACAAAGACATTTCAATTCAAAATTATTCTCAATAAGAGAGTATTGCCCTTGACATTAATAATAAGGCAATGTTGAGTGACATAGATAATGCACCTGAAGGGAAATTGAAGATTGTTAGATAAATTATCAGAAAAGAGTGAAAAAGTATAGTGGAAATATATTAGGCCTACAGTGAAACTTCTAGATCTATCATTTTTCAAGATACCAGGAAAACAAAACCATCAATCGACAAAAATTCAACGTAAGTTATATGGTAATAGAGTGGGACGAAACAAATGACACAAGTAGGAAAATGCTATATCCTGGAATGATGCAGAGGTTCTACTGTAATATAAAATATCATATCAATATTAATAGATACATATCTCCCCAACAAGACCAGTAATCAACTACAAGGGCCAGGTATCCATTTACGGAACCTACAAGTACCTATGGCACGTAGATATCTACGCACACATACTCAGACAAGGTGGTGAGTGACGTAAAATAGAAACAGCTGATTACCTACTACCATACAATTACGTACAAGCAATCTTTCTCTTGAGATAAGAAATAGGCCGAGAATGAACACACACTGTTAGTGATTCATGCAGCATACCCAAAAGATAAGGATGTAAACATAGGCAACTATTTGATTACTCACTTTTTATTCCACTATCAGAAATTAAAATGATGTCATATTTTGCTGCTACATAGCCGGGCTGCATATTATTAATTTTTGGATTTACTCCTACATTGGCACCTCCTGTAAGAAAGAAAATACATGAAAAACAGACAATATATGTAATACAGTAATACATGTAGGATATATTGCATGTATATATGAATTGGCAAATTGTCTGAAAATATAAACTACTGTATAGGCCTATAATAATATAAAAATTTAGGCTCTATACAATTTTATAACTCATTTTTCAATATTCTGAAGGTTATAGCTTTCAAAGTGCTTTCCCTTAATCCTCCAAATATCCTTAGAGAATCCACCGGTTGATGTGGAGTATGAACGGTACAGATAATTTGACTTCGTGCTGTATGATTGCCGGCCAGTAGAAATGCCGTGTCTTTATGAACGTACCTTTACTCTGCATAATGATACAGAGTTCAACACTAATAACAAGTCTTCAGGCATTCTAGTTACCTTTGTGTATCTTTACCGATACGGCAATATCATTTTTTATCCAATAGGTTATTTCTTCAGTAGGCCTAGGCATATTAAATTCAGGAGTACTGGTATGGTGAAATAAGATAGGCCTATCTTATAAACTGTACCAATCTTTTAAACTCTTGCTTTCAAATTCCAACCCTGTGACCTACTGATAATTTCAAAACGTATGAGAGTGAACTACGTAACAAGAAACTGGACAAGAAAATAGATAAATGCTAATAATTATACACCATACAACATTAAGATAAACAATCCCAGCACCGGAAAGATTAGTGTAAATAAAATAATCCAAGCATACGTAGATACAAACATATGTGTAGGGGCCTACAAGATATAATATTAAAACAAATGTCTACAAGTAGGTGTTGTAGGTCTACAAGTGGGTGTTCTTCAGTAGGGCCTACCCATAACTTAGTAGGAACTATTACGGGTATGCCTACATTTTCAGAGAATTATTTTCTTCTTCAAACTATTGGAAGAGATATGAACATTCACTTACCAGTAAACAATTCAGAGCTTATATTTGGATACTTCTCCATAAGACGCTTAACTAACATGATAACTGGATCGGTGTCATCTTCAACACAAAACAATAGTTCGTACTAGAAAAAATAGGAGGCAATGCAATTAGTATTGGGCATCTCATAACAGAAGACTTAGACACATTGCACCAGCCTATGGATTGATTATAGGGGTACATACTTTATATTGATCAGAACGACTAGTACAACAGTGATATTGAATAATAGATAAAAGTACAAGCATTTCAAGACCGTTAATAATTAATACTAATCAATAAAATGCAAATGACAATTGATCAGGTTGTGTATTGCAGTACCGGTACAGGACAAATTAGCTATCATAAAATATTCAATGTCAGCAGGTTGAACACATAATAGAACAGTCAATCATTAAAAATGAAAGTTAAGTTGAGAAATATATACATGGTACATAATAATTATTCAATTTGAGAAAAGTACAGGACTCACTCTAAGAGAAATCACCCAGTGCTGGTTGCTGTCACATTTTCGGTCATTTGCACATCGAATACTATAAGTTTTAAGATGAAAATAGTTTTAGATTTTTAGCTTGAACGGTTTAGAAGTTATGACCTTTTACACGTCAGCCGGTGCAAGCATTTTAGTACATTATAAATAATGTCGTCAACCCAAGGGTTGCTATCAAATAGAAAAATTGAATTGATATCAAATTCAACTTCTCTTAGACTCAAATATATGATCTTTAAGAATATATTCAAGTTTTCATATTTCTGTACTCAAGAGTGAAACAATAAAGGTCAAAGTTAACTTGTTGAATAGGGATTTTTCTAGTTTTTAGGGTGCAATAACTCCAAGAGGTTTGACAATATCACTACAATTATTTTCATTGAAGTAATTCAGTTCCGTGTGCATTACCAAAAAATATTTCATATCAATATTCATCACCCTTATTACCAAATCATTGAAAGTACCCTGAATGCAAATTTTGGCATTTCCCACCCCTCGTAACACAGAAAATGTGAAATTCTGTGCTTTTGTTTAGCTGAATGTAGAGAACAATGTGCAGAAATTCCAAGTTATTATTTAACGTGGTTTAAAAGATGGGCCTACAGTCTTTTCTGAATGCTTTTTAAAATACATGTTGAGTGAATTGTGCAGGAGAGGCTTGATTTACTGTCATCATTTCACTAACATGTTGTTTAAATAGCATTTAGAGGAGGCTGTATCTTCTAAGTCACACTGAATAACAACTTGAGATTGCTACATACACCTTTTCAAATCTGTTGAGTATCAATTTTTTTCAAGTTACCGGTACCTGTATCGTGTTGAAGGGCAGAAAATACAAAAATTTGTATTAGGGGTGCTTTCATGGTTATTTTTTGGTAATAAGGGTGATGAATATCAAGACGACATTTTTTGCTGTAATACACATGCACCTGCAGGACTTCAACAATATAATTTAATTGTAGTCATATTTTCAACCCTCTTGACAAGAGTTATTGCACCATAGAAACTAGAAAAATCCTGATCTGGCAAGATGAATTGACCTTCAAGGTTGTACCCTTGAGGCTCTTCTATTTAAAAACTAAAAAAACTACTTCTGACAAATGACCATATTACAAACCAACTAATAAAGCACAATTGAAATGAAGTGATGATGAAATAGAAAGAGGTAAATCAAAATATTTTTCCCCGTTTTCTACGTATACTGGCACAATGATTCAAAGAACTTGTGGTTTCTAGGAATTCCACAAAAACAAATGTAAAATTTTGAAACTTACTAAAGTTAATGTCCACACTAATGGGCATGTCATTAGATAATTAGAATTTTCAAGTCTTGCTGTTCTATTGATACATCTGTAACAATTTCTCGACAACTATATTACACAAACGGCACGACTCATGAACATTATAATTATCAGATGACATGCTCATTAGTTTCAACGTTAATTTTGGTGAGTATCAAAATTTTACAATAATTTTTATGGAATTCCTACATGCCACTAGCGTTTTAAATTATTCTGTCAATGAACGGAAAACAATGGGACAAAATATTTTGATTTTTCTTTCATCAGTTCAGTTCAATACAGTGTACCAATTCACTTCAATGGTTCTGCATTAGTTAATTCAAAATATAGCCAGGTATTTGTCAGAAGTAGTTTTTCTGACATGGTCTCTCTCGGCAGAGTTTTATCGTTGAATAAATTAGAATAAGCAGCAAAAATAGATACAACATAAGACATCTCAATGTTTTCAGTCTGATAAAAGTGTCAGAAGTCTGTATAAGTGGGCGCAAATGTCATTTAGATCGACATTGATTCCTCAAGTATATTACATATAATTAGTAGCATTACTCTGGGTGGAGAGGTGAGGAAACCCACTTGACAATTATGCTAGATTGAGCTTGCTGAGACAGCCTCTCGTTTGCGCAATTTATACTCGCCCCTCTTTTCCACATTTCGGGTAGGCCTACCTGGGCAACAAAATATTACCCGGGAAATGCATTACCGGTAGCCTACCTCTACCCGACCCAGATACCCAAAGCCATCACTAATATATATAGGCCTAGGCCCAAGAGATAAAATTCAAGAATACTATCTAAAATATACATACCATAGGATAGTTCATAGTAAAAAATGTTTCCAAATTACAAAATAAATTTGGATCAACACCCATCAATGGTTTAAGTATGGATACTCCTGGGTATGGAGTTTCACTTGGAAGGAGACTTATTTTCTTATGAAACTTCCATTTTCTGAAAGAGAATAACAGCAGTACATTAAAATAAGACTAAGCCAGGTAGACACTTGTGTAAAAGTGGTAAACACTGTGAAGTAAATTTATGGATTTCAAGACGGGACCGAGTCAGATGGACCAGTGAGTAGCACGCTGAAACGCCATGCAGCACACTGGAGTTAAATTCTCGCTAGAGGAGATCATCGATTCTTCTTTATGTCGTGAAAGTGAATACTGGGATGGTTTCTCAACAACAGGTCACGACCGTTTCCTTCCTACTACCAACATACAAATTGAATTCTGTAGTGCCCGCAGTGCACTCTAGTGGTAACCCAGCACAGGAAGTCAGTTTATTGTATGTTCCTTCAGAGGGGGGGGAAGTGTTGTGATTAGGCCTAGCTATACACTCACCTGATAAGATCCAAAAAGATTGAAACATGCCGTGAGTTTTAGTCTATTATCAATGAATCTGTGATTTTGCCTGGTGTTTATATCCTTTAGAGTGCATGAGAAAGGTAGTAGGAAACTTTAGCTTGTTGATTGTTGAGGAACCTACCCACCAGCATCTACCAGCACTTATCTCCAGTCCATTTTATATTATTTTGTGCCCTATCCATGTGTATACATCCAACAAATGATCCATCCATCAGATGAATGATTAATAAGATGAAGGTTTCTTGAGTAATGGGAAGGATAGTGGGCAGGAAACGGTTGTGGCCTATATTGCAGGAACCAACCTGTCATTTACCCAGGCCAATGAGAAACTACAAAAAACCTCCATATAGACCGACGGACGCCGGGATCAGACTAAATTGCTCATAATGCTGACTGCATGAGCTCGTGGTTTAAGCACATAAAATACATAGGGCCTATTGGATCATTCCATAAAAAAAAATGAATACTTTTGGTGGCCATCTTTGATTTTGATGAAATTTGGCCAATCATTAGTTTTCGAGATATGAGATCGTCAAAATTTGACCTCCCAACACCACCGGTCGCACACCGCCACAGGTTGTCACGTCTAACTTCTCTCCCAACTAAGATAGGCCTACGAGTTGGGAGAGGTGTCACGGGAAAGGTAATACAAATCTACATGTAGGCCTACCGGTAGGCCCCTAGCTAGATATATTTGAAATATATTTGGTGATATAGGTCAAGGGCTGGAGACCCAGATGAGACTCGACATATGCAAAGCCTAGCCTAGGCCCTCAAGTCATACAATAGCCTATTCCACTATTAAATTGGAAACTGAAATACGGTAGGCCCTAGGCCTAAACCTAAGTAGGCCCACACATCGATTGACCTCGACATGGGACTTCTCTCAAGTCCTTCAGATAGGCCCAGAGCTTGGGCCTAGGGCCGTAGGCAAAGCTAGGCAATTGAATTTAATGCTAGGCCTATAATAACAGGCCTGAAAAACTAGGCTTGGCCAATAATAACACAGGGTTGATGCCTAGACACCTAGGCCTACTCGACATTGGTCTAGGCCTAGCCCTAGCTTGGGCTTAGCGAGTCCTAGGAATTGATTTTATAACCATCCCCATGCCCTAGATGAGGCCAATGATAGGCTTAGGATAAGCCTAGACCACCTATATACTTAATGCCTAGACATAGGCCTAGGCCTAGTCATAGCGCCAGCATTAATTAGGTCTAGGCTAGGACTCGTCTGTAATAATTAAACATTCAGTCACTTACCCATAAAATACTGCTATTAAATGTACCACCCACACACCACACCAATATATGAAGAAAAATATTGCGAATCCATAAAGTGTATAAATGCCGATCATTGGGGCCATCTTGCACGTGAATATTTGGTATGAGCTGAGCTAACGAGTAGACCTTGCTTAGCCTGTCATCACATGACACTTGAGAATCAGTCCGGTACGCTAGTTTCAAAGACAGTTTGAAACATTAATTGTTGGTGAAAATCAATGTCCCTCACATGGATGGACGTAATCACCATATGCAAGTATATGCTCAGTTCGCAGTAAACGAAGTGGTAATTCCATCATCCTATAAACCAACTTCGCTCATTCGTCACTCAGCGCCAAGACGCAACTGAAATAACTGCCTGCCATCATGAAAACCTTGCGTAAAACCAAATGAAAACTGCACAGCGCTTGTAGCCCAGTTCCTACAACGTTTTATTGTGGGGCGTGGTAATAGAAAATTTCCGAGTGATCCTGAAGCCGACCTATAAACGAGAAGGCGCCAACTACTTGATTTGGATAACAGCCAAACACCATCTTCAAAATGTTCAAAAATTATGTGCAGTGCAGATACGTAACGTATTTAGTAGACTTGAAGGATTCAAGATTTTCGTTCAACATAAGATCCAGTATACAAACTTCAAAACAAATCAAGTATGTGCAAAGATAACCAAAAGTGAACATTGAGTGACCCATCTTGATAGATCACACCAAAGGTCATCACACCAATAAGTATGAGTCCATGATCACACCATCTTTAGTGGTAAGTAGTCACTCTGTGAACGAGCGGGTCAAGACAGGAAAAAACCATCTATGCCTACTCCCGAACGATATCTTTCAAACATTCTTACAACCACTTATAAGAGTGTCTGTATAGCTCAATGCTACTGAGTGTGACTGCTAAGCCAGGACCCAGGAAGCAGGGTTTGATTTTCACCATGGGCTGATTTTTTCCTTTTTTATTTTATATAAATACTTTTGGCTGAAGTTCATGAGGTTGGTTGATTTTTTTGATAGAGACAGTTGTTGGAATTATTCTTCATTATGAATCGCATGAGTAGTGTTGGGTAATGAACTTTTAAAATGAACGCGTTCATATTCTGAACTTTTCAATGAACGCATTACATTTACAGTCGACGATCTTGAACTTACTTCACGTTTGATTTAACGGAATAAAACGTTCATGTAAAAGTTCATAATTTTAGATCACTCATAATCCTATTCGACACGATTGCACTATCCGTACTTCCCCGTCCAAATTCCTAATGAGATCGACTATTTCACAGTCTAGTCCATCCCGAATGTATAATATTCCCTGTTCGGGATTTCTTCATGTGATCATTTGTCACCAGGCGCCGTGTTGTGACTTGTATGTAGGCTGCAGTGTACACTTATTTTATTGTTCTAGCGTATTTTTGACGATCGATTTATTTGACATGAACTGAACTTTTTTAAAGTTCCTTTTGCATGTGAACTTCCCCAACACTGCGCATGAGCACACGGCTGGTTATTTTCACACCTTCACTAATAATTAACTCGAATTTAATATTTGAATCAGTTGGTACAAAACGAGTGGGTGACCAAACATTCTTATAATCCCTTCATGGTACAAATGTCTGCATAGCTCAGCACTGCAGCATCTGTTAACCCCGCCAGGGTCTAGGATTCGATTCCCACCATGTGCTATTTTTTTCTTTTAATTTTATATAAAATAATGTTTTTGGCCAAAGGCTATAGGGGTTAGTTGATTCATTTTTATCTACCAATATTGGAATTATTCTTTATTTTTTCATTTTTTATATTGGGTTTAACGACGCACTGTAATGACAGCGAAGGTCTATTGGCGTCGGATGGATGATTAATGGGGTGATGGGATGATGAAATGAAGGTTTCATGGTTAATGGGAAGGATAGTGGGAAGGAAGCGGTCGTGGCCGACTTATTGTAGGAGCCATCCCGGCATTAGCCTAGACTACAGAGGGAAACCACGAAAAACCCCTGTAAAGATGGTCGGCAGCGGGGATCGAACTGGGTCCGAAGTTCCCGTCGCCTACCAGATCACAAGAAGCGAGCGTGCTAACCACTGCGCTAAATGTGCTGGTATTCTTTATTAAAAATTACATAAGCATACTGTCAATGAAATAGTATCCACGAAAAAAGGCGCGAACCACCTGGCCGCTAGTGATTTGAGATAGTTAGATATGTCTTTATTTGTCCTTGTATGGTTTACAATCAAAATGGGCGAGGTTCAGTGTTGCGGCCGCTCTTCCACCTAACCTTGTCCTTAAACTTACACATAACAAAATCAGTCAACCATAAAATTGAATAAAATAGGAGATAAATCGTAATAGTTATAACTTTTATGACTTAATGATAGTATAAATATTATTAATACAATAAAACACATTTGAAAGAAGACAATACTATTTCTGCTCAAGCCAACTTGGATAGCATAAGTATAAATATTCAACCAAAGTAACTAGGAACATTAACAATTAATGCAATATTATGTCCCAGTGCTAGAAAACGTATACTATAATCTTTCTAGCTTATCATGCAATACAGTAAAAAATGAATAACCAGAGAGTTAAAGGTGGGATCTTGTGTATGCAACAGATTGCACTATAAATATCAACAAGTTGCAGGTAAGGTTTTTTAATGTTTGAAGTAATCCAAGGTCTGTAGTTGTAGATTGAGCTGACAAAATATTTTTAATCCCAGATTTCCATACTTCTACGCTAATCTCACAACGCACATTCTGCGTTTTCCTAGTTAGAAAAGAAACAATTAAATTATATAGCGGTAGATATTATTTAGATCTGTATATATTCTAAAAAAATGTATTTCATCAATTAATTTTCATTTTTCACTTTTTTTACCTAATATTCCACGTGCATCACTTCCTGTAGTTTGTGATGCATATATCTCACTTAAATCCCTTAAAGTTTAAATTCTTTGTTTGGTAATTAGTTCATTACATTTTCTTGTTCCATTATTATTCCATCACACCTAAGTCTTTTATATTTTTATTTTTTAGTATCACCAATAGTGATTAATTGTGTGTTGCTTTATTGTTTTATTATTTTATCAACGTACCTAGTATCTATTCCAAATTACCGTATATGTTGTTATTCTGTGTCTTTATAAAGGCAGTCTTATTTTTATTGATTGATATATAAAAAAAGAATTGATCAATTATTCTGTGTCGCTTATGACAGACATTTAAGAGGAACCCACCCACAAAAATGATCAAATATTTGATTATGTATTGATGTATCAAGGTTAAAATAGTAAATAAAAAATTGGAAAAAAGTTGAAAATTCCGAGAAAGTTTTGGAAAAACTAGTAGTTGAAAAATACGTTAAACTATTACATTCTTGAAAACCATTAGATAGTTGACATCAAGATGAAAATTGATACATTGATAGGGTGAACCTTCCTTTACCAGCTATGCTAAATTTCATCAGCAAACCTAAGGCTGTTTTGATACAAATAAATAGTTTTGGTTAACTCGATTTACGAAAAAAAAATGCCCGATTTTCCCTGGTATTGTGTGCCAAACGCATGTGGTTGAACTGATTCTTTTAAGCTTGGACTAGAGCCAGTTTTTTTACGAACACATCGATACCACACACGATAAAACATCTCAAGAAGTAATCAAATGGTGTATGTAATGCGAGATGTATATTTTGTGACTATTTTCAGTCTCAACTAAAGCATAAATTATCGTTGTGGCTTTCCGGACAAAGGTATTGTTGTGAAACTGCTGCACACCATTCAGAGAAGCACATTCTAAAATATTGCCGATTCCTGATACACATTCACAATATTTTCAAAAATAATCACCCTGGTGGGAACTTTTTCCCTCTGGTGACTGGGGACGCCTTGATGTAAATGACAGTCTGGAATAAAAAATATTACATATATATAATTATTTCATATCTCAATTCATTTCTTATCCAATGTTTATTACTAATACTTATTGAATACAAATATAATATTACATTCTGGCATGTTATCCAATAACTTTTTTGACTCCTGCATCATACTTAGACTTTTTGATGGGAGGTGGCAATGAAGCCAGAAGTGTAAGAAAGATAGAAGCCAATAGAAGAGATTGATAACAAAATTGAGTCATACTATTTTATTGCTTGCTTACTACAGTACAGTAATTACAACTACAAACACCCCCAATGGTAGGAATGTTTCATTAAGAAAAATCAACATATAAAGGCATACATTACCAGTCTTAAAAAATGTATAATTGATAGTAGGGTGACCATCCGTCCCAAAAAACCGGGATTGTCCCGGATTTCCATCTTTTGTCCCGGTGTCCCGGAAAGTTATTTCGGGACACGTATTTGTCCCGGTTTCAGTTCCCGGTTTCAAGAGAGACAGACTTCCCAATCGTCGGGTGAATAATTATCCCTGATTTTCAAGAACGGAAGAAATATAAATAGGCCTAACTGTGTATTTTTCATTTCGGTAAAACTCATCTAGTCATAGTTTATTTTCGTTTTGAATTTAAAAAACTGTGATATTTGTTGAATCAATTTTTAAATTGCAGATCAAATTCAAATACCTTTCTTTCTATCATTAACATGTGTCTGCTACATCCTCAGAGTATAAAGTTGTATGCAATTACAATAGAAAAAATATATTCTTGATTTTATATTACTAGAAAATACATCCAGAAAATGACTAGAAGACTACAAATTCCCAAAAATTCCCCTGCGGGGCTGTTGAGCCCTCGACCCCTCTTCCCCCTAATAAAATTTGGAACAAATGATTTTGACTATACCCATGTCTTGGCGTTGTCCCGGATTTTCCTTTTTTGAATATGGTCACCCTAATTGATAGAATAAGAACAAAGTATTTGCATAAGCGTGTGCATGGGGGGGGGGCAGGGTAGGCATGTGCACACCCTAATGTATCACCGCTGCAGGCGGTGATACATTACACTCGATAATACACTTCTAGATATATTGTGTTTTTAACAATTTACAGAATTGGTAACCTATATTATACCTTTGTTGTTGATAATATTCCCTCTTTACCCTCTTAACCAATGACCATTGACGACTTCAAGACCAATGTTGCCTCTGAACGAAGAATGGCTTTGTAAATCTAATCTAACCTAATTACCAATCATTAGACGAGTTTTAGCGAGGATTCAATTCGACATACCAGTACTGAAAAAAATTGGGCTTCGTTTTTATGTTTTTTGGTACATTTTGAAGCAGTTTTTACCCTTCTCGCTCGTCTTACAATGCATATAGCATTTTCCTAGTGTATTTACTTATTGTACTAGGAAAACGCTATATATGCGTTTGTAAGACGAGCGAGAAAGGTAAAAACTGTTTCGAGTGGTACCAAATCAGCACATTTTATTTTTTTCTTCAAAATGGCTGACTTGATTGAACTTGAAATTTACAGAAAGGTGTATAAAAATGTATTTAAGCTCCATGCAAAATTTTATATTTTTTTAAAATAAAAACATTTTCGATGTTTTTCCGCCATGTTATTCTTATGGGTACTCTTGAAATTTCAAAAAATTAATTAAAAAAAGGAAACCACCTGATGATGCCCCAAAACTATACAGATGTAAGTAAAGGCTATATTATGTGAAAAAAAGTTTGAAGTTGATAGCTGTAGCAGAAAAAAAACCATTAAAACCAACCCCAATTTTGTCAGTATGTTAAATTGAATCCTCGCTAACGCTCATGTAGTTATGTCTATTTAGTTTTAATAGTATGATTATTGTCAATTTTTTTGTTTAAGATTTGTATTCTAATATCTTTATGTAAGGGTACATCTACAAATAAATCACTATGTATAAAATTGCTCGTTTTTATCGCCACAGTGTTGAAAGTTTGAAAATATTTCATATAACTTGTTATATTTTAATTACAAGATTTTGAACTCACAAGATTTTTTGTTAATTTAAAAAAAGATATATAGTTGCACAAATCAGCCACGCACTGTTTTACATTTTCGTGAAAATCGGTATAATTGTGTCTAAACAAAATTATAAAATACTTATGTCCTGCTGAATCCTATATTATGACAATCCAACCATACTACGATACCAAAAGAAGACTATGGATGTTACTATAAACCTAAAAATAACAGGAAAAAGTATGCATTTTCAAAAAATTCCCTGCGGGGCTGAGACCCCCGTATTGGGTTTCTTCTATCCACCTTTACTTTTTACTGGTGCCCACCGTAATAGGTTACCCTGCGCACGCCTATGAGTATTTGTAAAAGTAATTTCCATTATTCAAAAACATATAGGACTCAGTTATATAATATAAAATCAACTAATACTGTACCGGCACATGCAGCGCAGTGATTAACGCGCTCGCTTCATGTGATGTGGTAGGTGATGGGAATATCGGACCTGGTTCGATCCCCACCACCGCCCACTGTACAGGTGTTTTATGTGGTTTCCCTCAGTAGTCTAGGCTATTGCTGGGATGCTTCCTACAATACAGGCAACAACTGATTCCCTCCCATTATCTAAGAAACATTCATCTCATTATCTCATTAATCCGATTCCAATAGATCTTGGCTATTATTAAAGTGCGTCGTTAAACCCAATAAAAGAAAAAAATCAACCATCATTTCATGTAATTCACGTGGCATGAACCTATCAGTAATGAGTGTGTGTGCCAACAGCCAGGTGAAGAGTCCATTTCAAATTATCCTCAACTAAATGGGTACCGTACATTCACAACAAATAAAAAAAGCTGCTGCGGACAACTTCTAAAAGTAAAATTATTACTAAAATATGATATCGGTATTGAGAAATGTTTTTCCAACTTCCCATCGTGGCAAATTTTTTTAAACATGTGATACCCAAGGAAGCCCCTCCCACAACCATAAAATAATTACAGCAGTTGGAGTATCACTGAAGGAAGACTTCAGCACCGATCTTTGGAGTTATGGTCAATGTTAAATAATAGACACAAGTACTTTTGGACAATAATTGTTTAATTATAAATTATAATAGGGAACAAATACATTCTATAAATTTGAAATTGATCAAACTAGTTATTTCAAGTCGAAGAATTTACTGGCACTTAATGTCGTACACAAATACAAACAGAAGACAAATTATAAACGAAAATATTGCTAAATCATTTTTTCCATAGGAATATGCCAGTGGAAAATACTAGTAGGAATTAGTAATTAATAAGCTTCTGTCAAGCAACAAATGGCAACAATCGTTACCATAGTAATTCACCAAATTGGTGAACTACCAAACATTCTGATTGGTCAATTCCAACTGATGGCCATTGTTGTTGGTCTCTTCCAACTATGGGTGACGTCTTTTGATAGAAGCCTATAGCTCGTAAAGCTAGGCCTAGTAAAATTTATTTGCATTTTCAAACAATGTCTCACTTTTCTCTACTAGTGTTGGCCTTGAAATAACTGAGTACAAGCCTATAATATTGTAACATTGCTGGTACATCATATATATATATATATATATATATGAATATAAATTAGCGATGCCATCGGATAACAAATTAGGAACCAGGTACCCACTGAAATTACCCAGATAAATTCGAAAAATATATCGAGAAGCAAAATTTCCGTATGCACGTCATCCCCTTTAATTCCCGCTTTACTGTCCTGATTGTGAGATGACGGTTTATGATGATATGACTTCATTGATCACATCAGCAGTATGCGTATCTTTACCACCAGGAGGGGGGAGTTGCTTGCCATTCTAAAGAATATGTCAAGATTTGACAATAGAAACACATGGAAGGGATCATCTTTAACCACTTAGTGTATATTGGTAAAGGGTTATGCTTCAAGTATATCATTGTATGCGGAAGATTTGATCGACTGTCTGCCCCAGTCATCAGTCCAAACGGTTGTAAGTGTCCACCCCCCCCCCCCAACACACTTATGAGGTATATGACGATTCTCAGTAAATAATAGGTTACAACTATTTACAGTTAATGTATTTGGCATCACAACTATAGAGCGGGCGGCAGGATGGGATCTTTGACGAATTCATAACTTGAGAACGTTCATAATGTTTATTGGAACTGCCCTCTTTCAAGCAGTTTATACACGTCATTTTCTATATTCTGGGTACCCGGATAACAAAATAATACCCGAGCAATGCATTTCCCGTATCCGAAAGCATTACTAATATATATATATATAGGCCTATATATATATATAGATATATTACTAGTTGCTAAAAATATCTCCATAAACACATCACAATTATAATAAAATAACCCCTAATATTATTCTATTTCATTAATGGATACACAGTTGATACTTCATAGATAGGGCCTACTTCACAAAAATTGATTACAAAAAACATATATATATATATACAGAAAAAATACACCAATTTATAAGGTGATTCTCTCAACTGGTTCTCAGGTGACAATTTAGTGAAAACAAATAAACCAGTACCAACTACCAACTATTTAAATTTGTATACAAATTTCTCTAGGTACTACAAACTAAATGCCCAAATTGATAAAGGTAGGCTAAATATATAAATAATATAATGTATAATTCCAAGTCAATTCATCTGCACACATCCACAGAGTACAATTTGCCGTGCCATTTGATCACAGAGATACTAGCAAGTTAGCAACCCTTCCTTTAAGGTACAGTCCTACATATTTTTATATTTGCTGTAGTATAAATACAGACCCATATTGAATAATGGTTAATGTAAATAATATGACGTAATATTTCAACAGAAAACTGTAGTCTATTAGATTTATATGGTATTAGTCTATTTAGCTTGTAACCTTGCTAGCAATTGGAGTGATCGCCAGTCTACTCTGTCGAAACAGAGCAGAAAAGAGAGCTTGCCCATTAACTTAGTTTTCCCCTACACCTATATTTATTTCTAGAAGCTTATCACGTCTGCACTCTGTGAATAGTGTTGACTTAATTTTACTTATTTTAAATACAAGACTATCAAGTGAGGTACCATTATTTCTTGTTGTCAGTTGTGACATGTCTGTAAAATACGCTCCTAACCATATGAATCCAGTCAAACCCTAGATAAGCTCAAGAATAAGAAATTCATTTGAATATTGGAAAATTATATTTTCAATATTATCAATCAGATAGGTAATGAAAATTACATTATATCATATTGAAATAATCAACACCTTTCTTCACCAATAGCTTGAATCATTCTTGGCCTATACCTAAAACTATAAACTATAAAGCACTTTGAATCTCTGTAGATTAGATCAACATAAAACTGTTATACTGTAGTTACCATATTAGCATATTAAATATTATCACTTAATTCTATTAATTACACGCTCTTTTTATATTAAAGATCAGCAATAACGCTGCCTGAACATTTTAAATAATTTTTTAGCAAAATGTTTAAATATAAAAAATTCTAAATTACAGGGTACACATATCACAAAATCTCAAATAAATACTGGGAGTATTATAAAAGACATTGTTGCTAGAATCAAAATGAGAGTGTATAAATAAATCAATAAACCAGTGATTAACGGAAGTCAAGCTTATTTATATATATAAGCTTATTTGGGATGGTTAAGATCGCCCTTGTGGTACCTCTTCAAACGATCCTACTTTTCATCCTTAGCAGTTATTGGGAAACAATGATTTTTATTGTGTCAAGATTCGATATATATCTCAAACCCAGATAACTAATTTAATTGGGTCAGGGGGTGTTTCAACCACTTCTTTTAGGGCAGACTTACTATATCTGGGTTCCTGCCAATTTCGAGTCTTGCTTTTACTTTAGGCTGTTTCTTGTTCTTGATCAGTCAGTTCTTGGTATCGAGCAAACATCATCTTCTTGACACAATCTTTATACGTTTCGCCAGGTAGAGCTCCGTAAGTTCCACCTTTCGCTCCAAGGCCTGCCGAGCTCACGCGTTGTTTTGTCTGAAATTCAAAAACAAGAGTCAAGTGCTTCCATTAAGAAAGTCTAGAGTAAAAACAGTACTTGCAATAGGTCTACTGAGTTTCAAATTGTGACAGTTTCCTTAAATTTTGATGTTTTATTGATACATTCGACTGGTATCAAATATATTTGACATAGTATTCAGATTAATTTAGATTTTTAGTTTGCACTAATCTTACATATAAAAAGCTTGTGTCACATGTTGGAGGATGAACTCCTCCGAAACGGCTCGACTGAGTGTCGTGAAATTCCTCACGCACATTCGATGTGGTGGTAGAAGCTCCTTAACTATACGAGATCTTCCGCCAAGCTTTCTCCTATGAGCAATATCCAAAAAATTGGCACTTCAAGGACAACACCAGTAATGGCGTTGTTCACTGACATTGACGAAGTTGCTCAAGGTCACTCACCATGTGCGGGGCTATACGCTACGTAGCGTAACAACCAACATTCACTACAAATCACTTCGATGGCACAACAACGTTTGCCGAGTCAGCTAGTTCTATATATAAAAAAATGTAGAAATTCCCAAATCCATAATGAGGTAAAGGCCTAGGCGTACTTGCGATCATATGGAATGTTTTTTCAAAATTAAAATGTTAATTTACATAATTGAATGTTAATTTATGCACATTAACAGCAAATTTTTTTCATAGACTAACTAGCGTGTAGTGGGTATGCACCTCATCTCCTCGTCCATATCAGTGGCAGCCAGTGACCTAGACAATGGGGAGTACTGTACTTAAAATTTAAGAGACATTACATAATTAAGCTAAGCTACTATGAACACATGGAATATAATTGGTGGTTGACCGCATGGCAATTCAAACGCTTATGACGCAATTTCTTCGTTTCAAATCAGGGACCGAGACCTTTATGCATAAGTCCCGGTGACAAAGCAAATTTTATAAAGGTCCTGGTTTCGGTTAAGGTCTCGAACTATTATTAATAACGGTAACGGTTACGAAGTAAATTCCACAAATGTCGCGGTTATGGTTCCGGTTATGGTAGGCATTTCTTTAGCGTGTACTAATCTTTGTGACCACTTCCCAGACAGAAATCTTGAAAGAGTGATTTTATAATATACTGCAGTCACAAAGCTCGGCTCAAAAACATTTATAGCAGAGTTTATGTTTGGTGTACTGAAAGTTGAATGACAAATAAGTTGTATTTCCTTTTCCTCAGATTCAGTATCTGTGATGAAACAATCGTTACAAGCCCTTTTTGGGCCATTTTTGAGACCTGAATAAGAAATATCATGAAGGTTGCTGCTTGTGGTTGTCATCACCTCAACATACAGGTCATCAGTTGCGGTTACGGTTGGACCCCAAAATTAATTACGGTTGTGGTTATGGTTCTACCAAACAAATAATAAAGGTTGTGGTTA